>PVIJ01016462.1:0-32635 GCA_004024925.1 Scalopus aquaticus | reverse complement strand
GTGGGAATGCAAATTGATCCAACCACTATGGAAAGCTGTATGGCGTTTCCTCAAACTGCTAGAAATGGAACTTCCATATGACCCAGCAATACCACTACTGGGAATATACCCAAAAGACACAAAAACACTAATCCGAAAGGATACATGCACCCGCATGTTTATTGCAGCACTGTTTACAATAGCTAAGGTATGGAAACAATCCAAATGCCCCAAAATAGATGACTGGATCAAGAAGATGTGGTACATATACACAATGGAATACTATTCAGCATTCAAAAAAGACAAACACATGCAATTCGCAGCAACATGGATGGACCTAGAGGGGATCATCATCAGTGAAATAAGCCAGAAAGAAAGAGAAAAATATCGAATGGTTTCACTTATAACAGGAATATAGGGGAGCCAAATAAGAAAGCAACATTCAGCAGGGAAGGAGGGGAGGGGGAGGGCTCAAAATGGGGAGGAGGGGAGCACGGAGGACTATGGTGATGGCTCCACGGGTGAACAGGTGGTGGGTAACTTATGGGGAATACATAATAATGTAAAAGATACGAATAACAAAAATAAATATGATATTAAAAAAAAGTTTTTTATACAGACATGTTAATCTTATAAAAACTTCTTTCTAAAATAGGTTTTCATCTCTTAGGGACTCCTAAGACTCCTACTTTACATTTACCTGATTTGATTCCTTAATGACCTTACACCAACCTTTAGGACACATCAGTTGACTACTTCCACTCTTAAAATTCCCATCTGAACTCTTTCTGAGCTATTTGCTTCTTTACAAGGTGATCGAGCCCCAGTCTCTCATCACTTACTTACTCATAAGACAAAGCAACAATCAACTTCACTCCTCTTGTTTGAACAGGCATAAATCAAATATTGCTCTCTCCTTGCTTATTCTAAACATCCCCATTCTCCTTATAGGAATTATTGGGCAATTAACTGTTGGGTTTGCTCTTTTAGCTGCTGTACGGGATACCCCAGGATTGACTTCTTTTTTTTTTTAATTGTTATTTATGTCGTTTACATTTTGTATTCCCCTTGGGCAGCCCACCACCAATTTGCCCGTGATCCATCTCCATGGTCCCCTGTATTCTCCTCTCTTCCATTTTGTGCCCTTATCCTCCCCCCCTCATCCGCCCCCCAGCTGAGTGTCTCTCTCCCACCCGGCCTCCCTATAGTCCTGTTATAAGTGAAACCACTCGATATTTTTGTTTTTCTTTCTGGCTTATTTCACTGAGTATGATTCCCTCTAATTCCATCCATGTCGCTGAAAATTGCATGTGTTTATCTTCTTTCCATGCTGAATAGTATTCCATTGTGTATATGTACCACATCTTCTTGATCCAATCATCTATTTTTGGACATCTGGGTTGCTTCCATACCTTTGCTATTGTGAATAGTGCAGCAATGAACATACGGGTGCATGTATCCTTTCGGATTAGTGTTTTTGTGCAGGATTGACTTCTAATGGGAAGGCTTTAACACTAAATACCCGGAAGTGATAAACAAGGCCATGTAACTCATAATTAATAAAGCCTTTTATTCCTGTTTCCAAAACCTTAGGTGGGTAGAATGACAACTAAAAGCTGTGATTTCTGCCAACAACACTCCACTTTTTTTTTTTTTGAGTTTGAAATTTTTTCCAAGCCTGAGTAGAAAAGCTGCAGTTGTATAAAATATTCCACATGTCATGACTAAGAACACTGTGCGTCTATATGTTGTATGTCTGCATGTCTTTTCCTTGTGGCTAACAGTCTTGGCCTCTAGAGGTTGTAAATTGGTTTAGATGGCACCTATATAAAAAGAAAAAAAAAGAGTAAAACCTTGGCATGCACAAAAATGTTAACATTGGTTTTCTGAAACTTACAAAACCTTCCAGTACCCGATATGTATGTAAATTTGTCAATTTTTGATTGTTGTCTTGCAATACTGTATACTCACATGGAGTGATATCTGCAGAAATTGTTTCTGGGGAAAAAAGGTGGGGGGAATCTCAACTGATTCCAATTGATGGAAATTTCGACAGTAAAAATTTCCAAGGGACTAAAATAGACTGTTGGAAATAAACCTGAATTTTGATAAGTTTTGTTTAAATTTTTCTTTGACTCAGTTTTCTTGTTTTGACTACCAGGATCTGCAGCAATGTTGCATTTTTTAAGCAGGGCTAACTTGTGTTTGCATTTTCTCTCCCCTTGATACCAATATAGTATTAAAAATGGTGGTAGTAATTTTTACAACTCATGGCAGTCTATTTTTGCATAATTTCAATTGGGAATTTTGTCTCTTAAACTGAAGAAATTGGAAGTGTGTTTCATCATACAGCTTTGATTGGAATTCTTCCAGGAAGTTGAATTTCAACTAAAATAAGAAAAGGATGGGCCTCCCTGGTGGCGCAGCGGTTGAGTGCTGTGCTATGGAGCTGTAGGCAGCGCGCGATGCGAGTTCGACGCCCAGCCGAGGAGAATCTCACATGGTGCGGCAGACCTCTCCTGCCTCGCCTAATGCTCCCCTCAGCAGTGTATTTCCGCTGATCTGCCTGTTCTGCTCCCCACTCTCTCTGGTGAACCTTCTCGCCGCCCCACGCCTCTGGCCTGTACCCCAGCTTGTATGTATAAATAAATAAATCTTTAAAAAAAAAAAGAAAAAAGAAAAGGAAAACCTGTTGCTTTGTAGGGTTTCAAAGACCTCCAAAGAAGGTGAGGAAGCTTGCCTCCAATGGCAGGACTGGACAACTCGGAAAAAGATAAAAGTCCTGGTAATCTCGAGAAGACAAAAAGCCAGATGAAGTCTGATGAGACTGACCTTGTTCCTAAAGCCTACACGGACTGAATGTCAAGAGTTCACTGATCCTATATGCAGAATTCCAACATAGCCAGCTAAAATTGCTCCCCTCTGATTTTGTGCAAAAGTAGGTAAAATGGTCTTACAGTAGATTCAGTTTGCAAGCATTTTTGCTGTACTACTGGATAAAATTGGGATCAAGGTGGAGAGAACTTGTTTTTACATAAGTTGAACCAATTTTAAGATTTCTTCTTCTTGTAATTTTAATATTTGCTGTTGGTCAGTGCCTCCAGATGCTTTTTCTTTTGTTGTGGACTGACAGACTATTTCCAGCAATGAACATTCATGGACAATACTAGTAATTGTTTATGTAATCATTCTGCAATTTGCAAGATCGCCTGTCAGTTCAGCTGGACTATTTTAAAAAGACAAAGGTCTCAAGAAACCACTGATGGACTTTTGGCTGTTTTGTCCCTATGACACTCATACTACTACCAGATGCAACCCAGAAGGCAGAAACAACACTGATGGCTTGTCACCTGGTATATCATCTTTACAAACCTCCACTCCTCCCATCTTTAAATAAAATAAAAAAGGGGGATATGTGGATGTAATGCCCGAGAGGCTGTTGACTGGTGTGCTTTTCCCCCATGGACTGATCAGTGGAACACCCTGTTATTAAGATTAGAGCCATGGGTGGGAGTTAGGTGTGTATCATTGGACTCATGCTCCCTAAAGTTAAAATCCAATGTTCAGTTTGACCTACTCTTCTCTGTGAATAAAAAGGCCAGGATCTTGCTTTCAGACAGCATCCTGCATTATGCAGCTTGCTCCATGACTCCCGTCTCTTCTCTTTTCACCATGGTATTGCCCAGTGCAACAAGAGGCCTTAAAGGAAAATGAGGAGTATGCCCAGGGATGTACCCCAGAAGTTGTACAACTTCTAGACCTTAGTCATGAGACCATTCCTAGCTCGGGAGCTGGGAACTGTAGCCTTTATTCTAGGAGACCATGTGCCAACTAAAATCCAGAGTTCTGTTAGAAGTTGAGAGGAAGGGGGAAACATGGTGAGGGTGGGGGTGGGAATGTATTAATTTCTTCTGCAGTATCCCTTAACATAGTTAGAAATTAAAAACTTGAGAATAAGAATTCAAAAGAACAAACATATGTGAGAATACACACATGCACATACATATATGTGTGCATGTATATGTATATATTTTTAAGGAAAAATTCCTTTTTAAAATTGCCTTATTTTCTTTTTTTCTTGGTATAATGCTTTTCTGTTTTTAACATACCTCTATCTAAACTTTTTTGCTGTAGATAACTTCAAACATAAAAGTGAGAATTGTGTAATAGCCCGTGTGCCCATCTCTCAGCTTCCACAGTTACCAGTTTAAAGTCAGTCTTGTCTACTGCAGCCACCCCCCTCCCGGCAAAACACACTTATTCCCATTCTAAAAATTAGGGTTTTTATCTGGGGATAATGGTAGACTCACATGCTTTATAAGAAATGATAGAGTGAGATCCGATGTAATCTATACCCATTCCCCCAGGTGTAGCGTCTTGCCAAATCTTAGTACAGTACTGGAACTGTGGTACTGATGGGTGCAGTGAAGACACAGGACATCGCCATCACACAAGGAGCCTCATGTTGCCCCCTTGATAGCCACACTCCCTAACCCCCTCCATAACTCCTAACAGCTACTAATTTGTTCACTATTTCTATGGTTTTGTCATTTCAAGAATGTTATATAAGTGGAATTATACAATGTGTGACCCTTTAGTATTGGATCAGCATAATTCTTTCTAGATTCATCCAAGTTGCTGCGTGCATCAATAGTTCATTCCTTTTTATTGCTGAATAGTATTGCATGGTATGGGCTTTACCACATAAAGTCTTTTTTAAAAGCATAACCCACCTAACACATCCCTCTTTTTTTTCTTCTGTCCTTTCCCCATCTCTTTTTAGCAATGCCAAATAAATATAACTTTGTGAAGCCAAGAAGGGATTGCTCAAGACCCTCCCTGCAATGGTACACTCGAGCTCAGAACAAAATGAGAAGACCCAACTTGTTGTTAAAAGACATCCTCAAGTAAGTACAAGCCCTTCAGCTATAAGATCCCCCTGATTTGGGTTAACTGTTGACCTGGGAGAAAAGGTCAATGAGAACCCGTAAAATGGTTCTTGTACTTGGTCAAGGATCTTTTGAAGACACATCTGAGGAGCCATTCAGTGCATGTTAGGGGATTCATGGGTTTATGTGTTAAGCTGTGCTTGGTGAGATTGCAGTGCCCAGCTCCTGGGAGCTGATTGGGCATGGTCTCAGCACCAGTGCCCTCACCAGCACTTTCTCTGCTCAGATCAGGGGTAAAGCTGCACATGCCTCAAAGATAAACAAGACACTGCCTACCCAGCTGTCATAGGAAGATGATAAACAGTGGGAATGGAATAAGAAGTGCAATGGAATAAGAAGTGTTAGAGCTGTGTGCTTCTAGGAGCGAGCACTGTCTCCTCCAACTCCCCAGCTGCCTTGTGAACTGGCCCTGGTAGGTGTTAATGTGCTGTTGGTGCTCTGCTCTGACCCATGTGAGACAGGCCTTCACCCATCTCTTGGCTTCTCTGCCTTGTGTGGGTGAGAAAAAGACCACCTATCTTGATGAAGCAAGATTTCCTGCAGAATATGGCAACAAGATTAGATACTGAACTTAAGTCTCATCAATTTTCAACCCACAATCCTGGATGTTCAGTTTTTGCATTAAGTTTAATTACCCTCAATACTTTAAAATAAGGCAGTGTTGAATTTGATTATGTATAATAACTATCCCAATGAGGAAAGATGGGTGATTTTACAGTTTGCAATGTCTGGAGACCTTTTTGATTGTCACAACTGGGAGGGAGAGAGAAGTCCAGAGATGCCAGTGGCATCAGGTAGAGACTAAGGATGCTGCCAAATGTCCCACTGTGCAGGACCACCCTCTACAACAAAGAATCACCCAGTTCAAAATGTCAGTCTTGCCAAGGTGGAGAAGCCCTGCGACAGACCAGTGAAGTAACTCTGATCTCTGTAATGTTAGTATTCTGAGTTTCCATCCAGACTCTACCTGAGCTCCGATGCCCCAGATCTTATAGGACACAGCTCTTCCCACCCTTATATAACAAAGAGGGCCTTTTCAAACATCTGGGTAACATTAACTACAGAATACTAAAAAAGAATGGCATGTCTCTCAGGCAGGGTCCCCCTTATATCTTAATACATGATAAAACAATTTTATCAATTTGTTAAAATAATTTATTTGGTGCTGACCAAACCAAGTTGAAAATGACTCGTTTTGTGTCTAAAAATAGATATTTCACCCTGAAATCTACTCTCCCATCTCCTGGTCCTGTGTTGGTCATATGGCAGCAAATGAAGTGGGCGGGCCCATGCTGCTTGCAGCGTGCTTGGGACAAACTGGCATCTGGGAATCACAGGACAGCATGACCACTGCAGTAGAGAGTGGGTCTGCTTTTCACACCTTTTACTTCCTTCCTTTTTTCTTTTAAATAGTAATTAAAAAAAAGGAATACTATTTATAGTGAATGTAACACTGTTTGGGGATTGGTCAGAGAAATTGGGATAATACTGTGCTCATAAGGTTCAAAATTCCGAAGATAGTAAAGAGGTAAAACATGTTTTACCTCTACTCCCTATACTTACCCTCTCTATGTAAAGATAACCAACATTATCACTCTTGTGTCTGTAAAATATGGTGTGTGTGTTTATAATCAGGGAAATGCAAATCAAAACCACAATGAGATACCACCTCACACCAATGAGAATGGCACACATTGAAAAAACAGGCAACAACAAATGTTGGCAAGGATGTGGAGAAAAAGGAACTCTTCTACACTAATGGTAGGAATGCAAACTGGTCCAACCACTATGGAAAGCTGTATGTTTATGTTTAGCAGTTCCTCAAACTGCTAAAAATGAAACTTCCATATGACCCAGTAATACCACTTCTGGGAATCTACCCAAAGGACACAAAAACATTAATCCAGAAAGATACATGCACCTGTATATTTATTGCAGCACTGTGTACGATAGCTAAGATATGGAAAGAACCCAGATGCCCAAAAATAGATGATTGAATCAAGAAGATGTGGTACATACACATAATGGAATACTATTCAGCAATCAAAAAAGATAAACACATGCAATTCGCAGCAACATGGATGGAACTAGAAGGGATCATGCTCAACGAAATAAGCTATGAAGAAAGAGAAAAATATCAAATGGTTTCACTTATAACAGGAATATAGGGGAACCAAACAAGGAAGAGACACTCAGTGAGGGAGAGGAAGGATAAGGGCTCAAAATGGGGTAGAGAAGAGCACAAGAGACTATGGTGATGGGTCATGGGTGAATCAGTGGTGGGTTACCCAAGGGGAATACACAATAATGTAAAAGATATAAATAACAATAAAAAAATATATGGTGTGTGGGAACCTGAGCATGTATTTTAAACTTACAACAGTATAGCTTTATCAGATCTTTAAAAGCAATTTTTGTAGATGGTACTAAGGGTGACTGGTGGTATGGGGTAGAAGAGTTCTTTAAAGGAATTCTAAGGAAATTGTTTCTTTTGTTTTCCAGATTCATGATATTCTTACCCCATTTTTTTTTACTGTGGTAAAATACACATACCATAGAATTTACCGTCTTTATCATTTCTAAGTGTACAGTTCTGTGACATTACAGGTGTTCACACTGTTCTGCAGCCAGCACTCACTCTTGTCACCAGGACACATTTCCTCTTGTAAAATTAAGATTCTGTGCCATTAAATACTAACTCCATCCCCCCAGACTCTGGCAACCAGCGTTCTGTTGAAGGTCTCAATGATTTTGATGTCCCTCTTATAAGTGGAGTCCTACAGTAGCTGAAGCACTGACATTATGTATCAGTGGCAAAAAATTGAAGTTGGGATTCTATAGTTCATCATCTATTACTTGTTTTTTTTTGTTTTTGTTTTTGTTTTTTGGTCCAGTAATCTGCGTTGTGATTCAAATTTTATTATGGAACTTTTGCAGTAAAAAAGGTATTTTCTAGATTCATTTATAACAAGCACAGTCATAAATGGCTCATCTTCTCAAGAAAATATGAAATGGAATCTTCCTTTAACACTGAGATCAACTTAAAGACAGTACTTTTCATGCTCAATTTGCTTTAGGTTTTCACTCGTTTCACATAATCGCTCTTGATTACACTGGTCAATTTTTACAAAAGTCATGTTACTGAAATAAAATTAGTGATTTCCTATCAATTTGTATATGCTCAACATGAATATGACAGTCACATTCCAATTTTGGCTCTAGTTTTTTTTGTAATCTGCAATAAATGGTAATAGGCCTATGGTTAATACCTGTAAAAAATCAAGTCATAGACTGCTTCTTAGATTTCTTCGTTTGTCTCTTGTACAGCTGTTCAGGAGCATCTCTGGGGAGTGTCTTGCAGTATTCAGCTAGCATTGTAGTGGACCATTTTCCCTGGTATCTTTGTTCCATTGATGTGATATCTTGATGAAAACGTTTGCCATGTTCATCACTAACCATACCAGTTTTCAGGGAAGAAATCCAGATGGGAATGAAGGAAGTGGATCTTTAGAGACCTATTGCAGCCAAGTTTTTGATACTGTATCAGCATGTCTTCTACTAGTTCCTTGTATTTTTCTGCCCTAGCATTCCCAAGACAGTTTGTAGACACTAGGCGGAAAGCATTCCATGCTTGTTTCGCATCATCCTGTAGCGAGTTGTTGCACCGGTCATATTTGAAGAGCTCTTGAATCTGAGGACCCACAAAAACTCCCTCTTTAATCTTTGCTTCTCTGAGTTGAGGAAATTTTTCATGCAGGTATCGGAAAGCTGGCGAGGTCCGGCCCATGGCTTTCACGAAATTCTTCATCAAACCTAGTTTGATGTGAAGGGGCGGGGGAGCAGGATTTTGTGAGCCTCAGCCAGAGCTGGGTGCTGGATATTCTTCTCTCCAACTGCTACATTTTGTCTGCAAGTCCGTTCCTTCCGCAAGTAGTGCAATTCACTTGCTCGGCTATACCACTCACATAAAAAACACATTTATTTTGTATATCCCTGCTGCAGTCCCATTAAAAGGGCAACTAGCTTCAAATAACCACAGATGTGCCCCCTGTACTTGTTATACTCAATGGAATTCAGTAGCTACTTTAAGTTATCATATGTGTCTTTCATGTGGACAGCATGTGCTACTGGAATAGATGGAAGACAGTTTCCATTGTGCAAAAGCACAGCCTTAAAACTCAGTTTCAAAGAGTCTAGAAATAGTCTCCATACCTGTGGGTCATGAGTGATTTCTAAGGCCTTCATGAGGCCCTCAATATTGGAACAGAATACCAGAGTCCTTTCCTTTCTGAAGAAAGGCTCCCACTGCTGGTGGCGCTTTCGATATAAAGTAATTGTGACATCTTCTAGAAGATTCCATTGTTGGAGTCTTGATCCTAGCAATTTTGCCTAGTTCTTGGATAAGTCCAAATCATGAACCAGGTCATTTAGTTCTTCCTGTGTTAGCCTATGTGAGGTGTATGATGCACTGCTGTGAAAATCTGGACCACCGCATGCTGATGAAACAGGAGAAGAACAGGTTGGCTCACCCTTGTCCTCATCAGATGAATCAAGAGAATATTGTGCTGCACGTTCTGGAATAGGAAGTCCCTCACCATGTGGAACTGGTCTCAATGCAGACGGAATGTTTGGGTAGACTATTCTCAACTTCTTTTGCTTCATTATTCTGCTGGAAAGAGGAGGAACCAAGCAGAAATAACAGTCTTTTTTGTGGTTGCTTGGCTCTCTCCACAGCATGGGGACTGCAAATGGCATTGATGGTCTTTTGCCATTTAACCACTGTGAAAGCTGTGTTGTACATGTAGCATAGCATATATGCAGGCCCCAAGGCTTGTCTCCGTCACCAACCTTGCATCCAAAGTAAAGATGATAAGCCTTCTTCACTTGAGAAATGATACTTTTCTTCTGGTTGGCAAATATCACTTCCTTACAAATAGAGCAGAAATTGCTCATGCTCTTAACGCACTTTCGTGGCATTACTGTTCTGTATTGTGCCTAAATGGGTAAAATAATAACAGGTCTATGGAACAGTATCTTAAACTGTCTAGCACGAGGTCTGAAATATTTTCAGTGCTCAACCTTTCCGACAGGGTTTTATGTAGTGCACTGCTGAAGTCAGCTTACTTCAGCAGCTGCCTGGCAGTAGTATTACATTGCATCAGAAAATGATGCCGTCAACTCTGGATGATGTGTTCATGATGGGATTATGCAATGCGATGCAATATAACACCATTCTAGGCTGATTTAGGATGTTGTTGCAGTCCTGCTGGATAAATTTACATGGTGAAATATATAAAATGAATTATATAAAATATCTTCAAAACAAAAGCTAATAAAAAATTTTCAGGGTTATATTTCTGTTTAGCACACCAAGATACTACAGATTAGGGCCTTTTAAGTCAGTAACAATCTCAGTGTTGACCAGTGTTATCACATGACTACATCATTACAACTAATGTGTTGGTTTTTTTTTCAGATGTACATTGCTTGTGTTCGGAGTGTGGATCCTTTATATCCTCAAGTTAAACTATACTGCTGATGAATGTGACATGAGGAGGGTGCATTATGTAGACCCTGACCGCATAAAGGTTAGCTCTTCCATTAGTATGGTTTAAATTAAGACATTTCCAAGCGTACACTTGAGCAGTAATATCATATGTAAAGTATTATAAATCAATATTTATGGAAATTATAAACAGAGGGGAAAACAGTCGAAGCATTCCAAAACTCCTACCAGAGACACCTTCCCCTATAAAGCAGCCAACCCGCCTGCCTACCGCACGTCATCTTCCCCCTCTTAATGCCTGTTGTGGGGTTCATAGGCTGCGATGCTTCTAGGGTACATGTTTCTAGAACAGGAAGAAACTCCTGTGTCTTATTTTTGTTTTAATGATTTCAGTTGTATTTCAAAACTTTGCCTTCAATTTATATTTATTTTGCTAAATCGATTGGCATAGTAATGTTAATTTCACTGATATTTGATTATTTGAATGGTCAAATAATTCAATACTATCCAGCCCTTGATGGAAGGAGAGATGATTTTAAATAAGCCTATATGGTAATAATAAAAATGACTCACACTGCTGCTTTACAAATACGATCTCGTGTAATTGTCGTGGTGACAGGAGATATCCCAGTAATCTCTCTACCTTCTGACTTATTTGATTGAGCATAATCTCTTCTGGCTCCACCATGTTGCTGCGAATGGTATGAGTTTATCTTTTTTGATTGCTGAATAGTGTTCCATTATGTATATATACCGTATCTTCTTGATCCAGTCATCTGCTTTTGGGCATTTGGGTTATTTCTATATCTTACCTATTATAATAGTGCTGCAATAAACATAGGGGTGCATGTGTCCTTTTGAATTAATGTTTTTGTTTTCTTTGGGTAGATTCCTAGGAGTGGAATTGCTGGGTCATATGATAGTTCCATTTTTAGGAGTTTGGGGGAATAAGGCCTCTCTTTAGGCTAAATTTACTGCTGGGCCAGTAGCAGCCTCTCCAGGACACTGGTGCCCTGCCCTGATTGACTCCAGTGAGGATTCCTGACCAATCCCTGACAAAGGGATGGGAGGACCCGATGGGCAGGGTTAGCCTCCAAACCCCATTCCTGCATGGAGAAGGAGTGACAGCTGTGGGCTTCTAAGAAGGAGCAGGAAATGGAGACTGAGTAGGCAGCCCATATTGTCTACACAAACCTAGTTCTGAAAGGTTTCTAAAAGATTATTTTTTTTCCAATTCTATAAATAACATGAAACATTTAAATAACACAGAAATGAATAAAATAGAAAGTCCCCTGTAATTTGTGGGGGGAAAAGAGAGAGAGGGGTGGTTGTATTACTGGAAAATGTTTGTAAAAGTCTCAGTCATATCAGAAATGAAAAAAGTAGAAAGTGAAAGCCTGCTATAAGCATGTGGAATGAGGGATGGCTTGAGACTTTGTTTAAGTAGCTTTTTCCCTGTTTGTCTCTGTCAAAATGCCCCACTAAGACTTTGAGTCCACACTAAGCAGCTCCTAAGTTTGGTAACTGGTTATGCATCATGTGAGCCCGAGCAGAAACCCTCTTTCAGTCCCCAGATTAGAAGAGCTGGCTGAGAAAGTGGCCTGTTGTGGGCCTGGTGTTTTGAATGTCTGTGAGAATTCAGAATGGCTGGCCATGAAGAAAACCATCACCAGGCTGTTGTGGGGATTTATTCTAACCACCCAGAGTGCTTAGACAAATTTGAATTATTGTGGATGTATATTGGCAGAAGATCTCAAGCCACCAGAGTGGGGGCCTGTTAACTGTTGATTACATTCAGAAACTTGCAATGTTGGTGGCACCTCACCAGTCCATTTGGCCAGAAGTATTGTCTGGTTGCACTGGCTGGACCTGGCCTGCCCCATTACAGCAGAAGTGTGGCCAGAGGTTTTGCACTTGCTTTTTAAAGACACTCATTAATGTGCCAATTGTTTTAAGAGAGAGTGGTCTTTGCAGGGATGCCTGTATCCTTTGAATGTGTGGTTCGGATGTGACATTGTACTTAGAAGATGTTTGAGGAGCGACCTGGGCACATTCGTGTCCATTTCAGTTTGGCCTACATGGGAGCAGCTGTTTGACCTTGGCTCTTTGTTCTCTCAGCTAAGACCACATGCTGGCTTAGGGACTGCATTCCATGCTGTGTAGTTAATTATGGCCAAATTTACTCTTTTCTCTCACTTTGCACGCCTACATTCACGTACCCAGCTGAGTTATTAAATGAATGCAGGCATTCACCTCTCCAAACCCAT
This sequence comes from Scalopus aquaticus, assembly GCA_004024925.1. Taxonomy (NCBI): domain Eukaryota; kingdom Metazoa; phylum Chordata; class Mammalia; order Eulipotyphla; family Talpidae; genus Scalopus; species Scalopus aquaticus. The sequence goes on along the minus strand of PVIJ01016462.1, from coordinate 19,934 downwards.
TCTTTTCTCTTCTCAGCACTGCCCCCAAAACACCCACCCCCATTTCCCTAGACCATCCTTGAATGTCAAAAGACAAAGAAACTGAGGTTTTGACCCAGGTTAATTGCTTAACTTTTGACCAAGGTGAAGTTATGCTTCTAGTTAAATAGATCTAGAACTGGGTCTGGCATCCAGAACATTTTATTCTTTTCTCAACAGTTTATTGGGATAAATATATATATGCCATTAGATTATTCCTTTTAAGCATACAGTGCATGAGTGTTAGTAAATGTATATAGTTACATACACCACCATCACCACAATCCAGTTTTAGGACCTTTCTATTACCCGAGTTAATTCCCTCTCACCCCGTATAGTCAGGCTTTACCCAGGACCAGCAGCCCCAGGACCAGTTGCATTTTTACTGCAGTGTTCTTTCTGTGACTTGGTTATTCAGATTTTCCTCTGCTTTTAACCGTGTCAGTTTTGAGACAACTAATTTTAATTGGCTGATGTGGGGGAAGCTTTGCCCGCAGTGCTGTTCTTGTGTGATAGCACTAGGGTCTTCACATTTCCAGCTGTGCCAGATGCTGTGGGCATCACAGCAGCCCTGGGGAAGGGACCAGGACCAGTGGACATGCGCATTTCATAAGTCACTGATACCTTGGTCAGGTGGCTGAGTCAGGCTCCTACCCAGGTTTGGTTACCCCTTCAGCCCCTATGCTCTACCCTGTCCTGGATTTAAATAAATACATAACTGAAACAGAACTTTGCCTTTTTCTAAGCATTATGCCACTGTATATATGCTCTATACTTCTGAGAAGGATCGACCTCGTAATTATGAAGCAGAAACGAAAGTGGAGATTTTCTTGAGGAAACTTAATTTCCTTAATATCCTTCAGTGAATTTTCACATTGTAGTTTTCCAGGGCAAATGGCCACGTCATTGACAATTGGAACCACCAGATGTCTTGTTTATTCTTAATTGTGGGCAGCCAGCAAGCTCAGCCTAGAAGACTTTTTAAACTGAAGCTCTCCTTCCCATGCCTTGGTTGAGAGAAGCGGGAGGGGGTTACTTTATCTTCAAGCGAGTACCCATCTTGGCTCCCCGGGGGTCCTCACTCTGGTGGGTGCCATTTAGACCCCTGCACAATGCCTCTGTGTCCTTCCTCTCTAGCCTGCTCTGCTTCCAGCTTTGGAACTGACTGCGGCAGAGAAGGGAAAGTCACACAACGCTGCCTCCCTTCCTTATGGCCCTCAGAGGCCGGCGACTCTCCCAAGGCCTTTTTCTTTGAGCTTTGAAGAGGGAGGAGAGAGGCTCAGACAGTTTCTGTTAGAAGAAATTATCCCAGGACCTTTCTCAGAGCTTGTTACACATCTTTCAGCGAGTTGAAACAAAAGAAAAAGAGGCCTTGCTGAGGCTTTCGACATTTCCAGTGGCATATAGAGCATGTATTTACTCGGGATTGATTTATTGTGCCTGCTGTGAAGGGGCCCCTGAGGGGTCATCACGGAGGACTATTACCAAGCCTGTGCTCTGCTCACAGTCTAGAAAATTCACTCTGAAGCCTGAAATGGAAATCTTTGCCAGGATGGAAATGGAATGAAATTTCACTCCTTCCAAATGAAACCTAAAGAGAAAATCTGGCAGCCTAGGAGTTGAGTGCACATTTCTAGCTTCATCATCTACCTCTCCAGTCACGAGCCAATCACTAAGGGCCTTTAGGTCTTAATTCTTCTCAGATGAATTTGAATTTGAATTCAACATTCTTCTCAGGAAACTTGTAAAACCAGATGCTTGGGATGTTTTTCGTGGTAAAGAATTAGGCCTTTTGTCCTCTAAAAATTGCTGCTTATGACCTTTAGGCCTGAAGCCTGGACACAAATGTGCAGTATGTGTGGCCCCGCCTGTACCCGTTGGACATGAAGTCCTACTTGGTTCAGAGTGTCACCAGTGTGGCCGACACATCTGGGGGTGAGTCCCCCCCTTTCGGGGGCTGCTTGGGGTCATGACCTTTCCCTTGTTTGCTTTTCTTGCTGATTTTTCGTGAAGACACCACTTCGTACTCTGTTTTGTTCTCAGTGATGGTGGTTGTGTGCCGTTCTCTGTTTGCGGAGGCTGTGGCTTTAGGAGTTTGGGGGAATAATCAGAACAGGTTAGTATGTCAGCTAGTCTTTTTACTGATGACACCGTGTGAGCCCACAAAGTGAGGATGCTGATGACGGCTGTGTGGTGCTGCATTGTTTGAGGCTCAGAGGATATCAGCTCCCCTCTTGACAAATATAGCCAGATCCTCACAATGTAGACAGTGTGCCTTTCCCAGGCACTGATAACTTTAAAACTTTAATTTAAAAAAAAAAAAAGAGATGAGGGCCTTCTTCTATAATAAGATGTGTTCCTAAAAAATATATATATTATATAAACACAACATCAGACAATAAAAAGACTTTGAGGAAAAACAGAGTTGGGGCAGACAATTAAGCTTGTGTGAAACAATAACAATCCTCATAATTTGTATATTCTCATATACATATCTTTATATACATCTCTGATTATTTCCAAGGAAATAATAGTATATTGTAAGAAGGTGGTCCTCAGAAAAGGGGAGTGTCCCAGGACCCCACCCCTACCTCAAGCCAGAGAGATCCAAGACACCTAGGACTACGAATCCCAGAATGCCATCATCACCGAAGGAAGGAAGCTGAGGACTGAGGGTGGAGTTAAGCAGTGGTTTTGGGGATTTAAAAACCAGACCTGTGAGCTTGGAGGAGGGCGAGTGCTCGTGGTTGTGGATTGCCAGGTTTTTGAGTGGGCCATAAGATTCCAGCTCAGTGGAACTGGTAGGATGCATTCACCAATTTATTCTTTATCTTTTTCCTGTCCCTTTTTGTAAATAAACCCTTTTATTAATTTTATTTTGTGTATCTGCAGTTGAGTCTTATAAGTCTCTTTTGAGCGCACGGTGAGAACCCACAGACAGGCACCACATTTATATCGGGGCGGCCCTGTAACACTGGTGCAATTCAAAAGTCACAACCCAGTAAATATAGATCTCAGTCTCTCTACCCATCTCTGTTTCAGTCTCTGTCTCTCACTCTCTTCTCTCTCTCACACACACACATACATACACACACACATACACACACACAAATAGGAGGAGGTTTGGTAGGAGGAGGTGTAAGGCAGCACCAAAGCTACTAAATGTGGAGATAAGGACAAAAAGCACAGTGATGAGGGGCAACTACCTACCACATGGTTCTGAAGGAGCATCTGGCAGACTTAGCCACAATAAGGACTATGGGGCAAATAGGCATCTATAGCTTTTCCTCTGTGCCTTGATGCATTCAGCTGGGCTAATGTACTTGGCATTCAACAGTCACTCCTTGTTGATGTGAAACATTAGCATGCAGGGAAAATTGTATATGAAACAGGGGCAATTGACATGATATGGTTCCCTGATTACAGTTAAAGTAATTTGCATACAGACTATATGCAACTCATTACCTAACTGATAAATGAGACTGTTTCTCATCCTCCTGCTTGGGAGCCTGAAATGTGAGATCTTGTTTTTGGTTGTGGTAAAAAACACATAACATAAAATTACCATCTTAACCAGTGTTAAATGTATGGTTTGACATGTTTAGTGTATTTCCATAGTTGTGAAACAGATTTCTCTAACTTTTTCATTTTGCAGAACTGAAAGTCTATACCCATTAAGCAACTCTCCCTCTCCTCCTCCCCCCACCCCTACTAACCATTATTCTTATTATCTCTGTGAATTTGACTTCTTTAGATACCTTATATTATAAATGGAAACATATGACATTTATATTTTTGTGACCGACTGATTGTGTTTAGTGTAATGTCCTCAAAGGTCATCCATGTTGCAGCATGCATCAGGATTTTATAGAATGTACAGTCTTAAACACGTCAACATATATTTTTCTTCCCAGATTTATTTGAACAAGATTATGCTGGGGTTTGGAAAAGAAGGGGGGACCTTCCTGCTTTACTTTTGTAATGAAATATATATTAAAAAAAAAGTCTTTGTTGAATTATCTCCTTGTCATGTGGCTTTCCCAGGTTTTCAAGCTTCTGAGCATAAATTAACTCTAAAAAACACATGATCTGTATTAAAAGAGACTTATCAATAAGGAAATTATATCAGACATCACAGGACAAAGTGTCAGCCCTTCTAATGCCTGAGAGTTCATTAAATTCTGATTGCTGTGATTCCTTCCAGAGAGCTCAGAAGTATGCTCAGCTTGTCTTGGAAAAGGAATGTCGGCCCCAATTTGCAAAGAAGGCAATGGCGCGGTTGTTTGAGCATAGGTACACCATGGACTTACCACCCTTTGTGAAGAAGGCCCACAAAGTAAATGAAGCTGAATACCAGTATGATCCTCCTTTTGGATTCCGAAAGTTCTCCAGTGAAGTCCAGACCCTCTTGGAAATACTACCCGAGCATGACTTCCCTGAACACTTGAAAACAAAGAGTTGTAAGCGTTGCGTGGTTATCGGAAGCAGTGGAGTACTCCATGGACTAGAACTGGGCCATGCCCTGAACCAGTTTGATGTTGTGATAAGGTACATTGGCTTTAAAACCAGCCTTTCTCCTCTTGAGTTACGTTCACCACCGAGATGAGTGCAGCTCTGAGAACAGTGAGTGACACAGGCCACCCTGTGTGTCCCTGCCCTTGGGACCTGTGGCTTAAGAGGCTGAAACAAAAGCATGAGGGGATTGGATGCCCAAACTGTGCCTTACTGACCCTAATGTGGCAGAACCTTTCAGAGGAGGTGAGGTTTGGAAGGACAGGTAGCTTCAGATCAGCTAGCAAAGCGCTGGCCGAGACGCAGGAGGGACAAGTAGGAGCTGGAATAGCACATCATAGGCACACAGCAGCCACCCTAGATCTTTTTTTTTTTTTTTTTTTTTTGCTTGTCTGGCTAAAAATTGTTTTTCTGATTATAATAATGAGGTACCTTATGTTCATTCTTGAGGAGTAAAAAAATACCAAAAAGTATGAGGAAGAAAATAACTTATGGCACAAATAACCAATCACTATTAATTGGCTATCGTTTATACACTTTTGTGCTATATACATACTGATGAATACATTCTATTCTTATAAAGTATCTTGTTTCTTAAACTTAATACATGAACAATTTCTTCCTTGCTGGGCATTTACTATTTATATATATTTATATATTTATGTACATCTCTGATTCCTTGGAAATAAATCCAAGAATTTCCAGAACTGATGGCTTAAAGATATTTGAATATTTTTTAAGGATTTTAAAACATTTTAGTAAACTGTCTTTATCTTAAGATATGCAGAACCAGGAATATGATAAAAGTTGAGTCTTAATTAAATTTACCTGGCAGTAGTGTGTGTATTTGATCAAAAGCAGGTGAAACTAAGGGTTGGAATTTGGTTTAGAGGTTATAATCATGGCATGAAATATATGGGCCTGGTGGTAAGAAACCCAGAGAGTGGAAATAGAGACTAAAGATTGAATCTGAGGGGTATATTAAAAAGTGAATGACACTTTTGACAGTTACTGTCGGGGGTCACCAGATTTTCACTCTTGGGGTCTAAGACATTCGTGGAACCACCTCCAGAAATGAAGTGGTCAAGAAAAATCCTAGATCTGTGAGAGATGACAAGTCTCTACTACAGATATTTTTAGCCTGAAAATGGTGATTCGTACAGTGCCTGGTCTGGGACATGTGTCCTAACTGGCCTGTGCCTCTGCTCCTCGTACCTACTTGTGAGCTCACAGATGTAGAGCCCCGGGCATAGTGTCAGGCTGGAAGTCATTGCTTAGCGCAGCAATCTTCGGAGAATGTGCAGGAAGGCAGGGCTCAGGAGGAGAGGGCAGGGATGTATTTGTAGGAAGAAAACAAACATTTGTAAGGGCCGAGAGAGGATCAGATAGGAACTGAGTTTTAAGGCAAAAGTGGTACCATCAGCCACAGTAGCCAGAGCAGCAGTGGTGAGAGCAGAGAGGGCAGGAGTAGGGCCGGGGTTTCTGGTATAGTAAAAGTTGAGCTGCCTTCCTTTGGGCATGTTCTGTGTCCTAAGTACTGTGTTGTGTGCTTTAAATGTTCTCAGTCCATGGCAAAGCTAATGGCTTGAGCCAGTGTCATAGATGAGGACATTGGAGGCTCTGAGGGACCAGGATCCAGGCCACACCCCAGCATTCCCAGTGCAGGGTGCTGAGACTTGGAGAACCTCCTCGCCTGCCCTGTGTGAAGAGCTGAGTGATGGACTGTGTACAGGCTCCCCTGGGGGAGATAAAAAGGAGTCAGTGCCTGCCCAATAGTATGTCACTGGGATATGGAATCCCAGAGGTGAGAAACCAGGGAGGGGTGTGGGTGTTGTATGGTCTGGGCCCGAGAAGCGATACAGTGGAGAAGGGTGCCCTTGGGCTGACCTTGAAGGTGGGATTTGGCTTTTCAGGAAGGAGGCGGGCAAGGATTTCTGGCAGGAGGAGGGAAGGGGCCCTAGGGGAGCAGGGAAGGGGCTGGAAGGTGACTCGGTGCCCAGTGACAATGGGGAGTGTGGGCATCAGCAGTGGGCATGGGGAGACCACTGAGTGCTGCAGAGAGAGGAGGGAGCCTTGGCCTGGTGACGATGGAGAAGAGCTGAGTTCTCCTTTTCCAGGGTAACTTTCAGGTTTAAAGCAATTCTAAACTTCACAGAAAAGTCTCAGAATAGTGCAAATAACTCCTATTCAGATTCCCCAACTGGTAACACTGTATGTAGGTATGTAAATGTATATGCATTTGTATACCTTTGCTTTATAATTGTCTCCATATATGTACTGTTTTTCTTTTCTGAACTGTTTGCAATTTGTTGGAATCATCAGTCCCCTTTCACCAACATGCTGTAGTGTGCATTTCCTAAGAACAAGGACATGCTATTATAGAACTGCAGAACTACAGAATGATATTCAGAGTTAGGAAATTAACAACATTGATGCAATGTAGTTTTTCTAGAACCCTATTCAGATACACCAGTTATCCTATAGGGTCCTTAATTTTTAAAAAACAAAAGAAAAAAGAATTGGTCCAGGATCATGCCCCGCATTCAGTTGCCATATCTTACTAACATGGCATTTAGGTATCTGAGATCTAGGGGAGGAAGTTGCAGTGGAATGGGGAAGAAAGGTTACAGTTTTGATAACACAAATGAAGAACTGAGATTTCAAAACTGTAACTGGTTGAATAATAGAACTTTTGGAAGAATTTCTAGAATTTTGCCCCAAACAACCACCCTGGTAAAGCCTTCATTGATCTAACAGTTGTCAATACCCCAAATCCTTGCTTAAAGTGCCCTCCTTGGTGCCAATCCCATCCACATAAATGGCTTGCTTCTGCCTTGCCCTGGCTTCTAGGTCTTCCTTTCCAGTCACCTCTGTAAAATTCTGACAAGAACCACTAATGTCTAAGTACAGTGGCAAGCTTTCAAGGAAACCACCAGTGCCCAGAAAAAGCTCGAGAAGTCATGTTTGGATTGGTTTAGAATTGCAGGACTGGGTAGAATTGCTTGATGTTCAGAGATGAGATATGGGTGTCCCTCGGGGACTGAAAGCTGCTGGGTTCATGTTCCCCCAACACCTGGAAAGGGCAGCGATGTGAGGGTCACCTAGGCTTCTGAGAGGGGTCCTCCACCCCCAACCTGTACTCAGTCCCCGTTCTAAGAAAAAAGTGGAGCACACAGAGGTAAGGTAGATAATGGCTTTCTTTGTCAATTTATCTTTGTCCTTTTTTAAAATAGGTTAAACAGTGCACCAGTTGAGGGCTATTCAGAACATGTTGGAAATAAAACTACTATAAGGATGACTTATCCAGAGGGCGCACCACTGTCTGACCTTGAATATTATTCCAATGACTTGTTTGTTGCTGTTTTATTTAAGAGTGCTGACTTCAGCTGGCTTCAAGCAATAATAAAAAATGAAACCCTGGTAAGCACTAGGATTCAGCTATCAAATGTGCCTTTGTAAAAAGTAAAGGGGTCCCCAATTATAGTTGGAAGCTTATTTTTAAACAATGGAGTGCATGCTTTTGTATTGTCTTTCAGTTATCACTTGGACCCTGAGGACCTTTTGCTGGGAATTGCTTTCAGAACTTGATTGACACCTGGAAATTGTGGTTACTACCTCATGGGAATGTTAAGTTTTGAGCCCAAACTGTTGTTACTGAGGTTGCTCACCCACCTTATTTGCCAACTTTGAACTTGATAGAGCTTTTGGCTGTTTCTAGAAATCAGACTTATGTGGATGAACATAAACCATGATTGAGGATATTCCAAAGAATATACATAAAATATCTGAGGCTTAGTCCCAAAGAGATTCTCCCAAAAATCCTTTGGTTGATCATCTTGTTAAAGTAAATGCATAGCATTCTAGAGGAGCAAAGGTGAGGCAGTAGCCCTCAGTTGGTCCTATTCCTTTTGTTTCTTTACAGTAATTGATCACATTACTTTATAATCCCATCCACAACACTGAAATAAACTTTACTGTCCTGTAAAGTGTGTGGGTTTATATACACGTACACACACTAGCTGTCTGCAGATTTGATAGGTCATATTCGTCTTAGGTTTCATGTGGTTGAGAGTTTGTATCTTCAAAGCTTGATTCTGTACATGTCATGATCATCTGGATTTCCTACTGGGTACAAGTTGTCTGGTTGGAAGGTGAAGCTTTTATAAAGTCACTTAGGAGACTTCACAGTTGAGGAAATGGAGTGAGAAACTGGAGAGACGATTCAGGCTGAGAGCCTGACAAAGCCGGGCAGTAACAGGGTTAACGTCCCTGAAGTGGACCTGTTCACCTTATTTTTTCTGGCAAAATGGTGGCTTTAGATCGTAAAAAGGCTTGCCATCTCAGGTTATTCCCTGAGAAATTTCTTCCCCAAACAAATGAACTGGTTTTGCGGGTTATCTCTGCCCACTGCCCCCCTCATTTGTCAGGTCCTGAGAGTCACTTGCTTCAAGTTGAGGTCCTGGATTGTGCAGAATTTAGTGATTTGGCTGCAGGACACAAGACTGTGTGGGGTCACACCTACAACCTTGGCCCATTAGCAGGGGGTGCATTCTCTCTCTGCTGATTGGATCACTTTATTAAATACTCGTACCGATTGCTTGCTTTCTTTCCTTAGCCATTTTGGATGCGACTCTTCTTTTGGAAGCAGGTGGCAGATAAAATCCCACTACAGCCAAAGCATTTCAGGATTCTGAATCCAGTTATCGTCAAGGAGACAGCCTTTGACATCCTTCAGTACTCAGAGCCTCGATCAAGGTTCTGGGGTCGAGATAAGGTAATTTTGTTGCTTCTGGAAATAAACTGTTCTCTGTGTTCCAGGGCAGATTTCTGTGCACGTTTCTGTTTGGGTCAACTGTATACCCAGAGCCATTTTCCAGTGGAGAAACCTTGCTGTTGACTAGATGCTCCACACATGTTTACCACTCTACACCTGAGCCCCTCATTACTTAATTGCCCCCTCCCTTTGCAGTTCACCCCCACTCATCTCCTTAATTATAGTCAGCATGTTAACTGAAATACCATATTTCATCTCTGGCATATTATTTAAAGCATCGTTCCTCTAGGACTCCATATTACTGACTGCAGGACACTGAAAGGCTCTTGGTGGTCTGCAAAGTTATTTACTTTTTAAACTCTGTGGGCCCCTCGGGTGAGAATTACCATTTGTCACTATTTTATAGGTGATGGAAAGTAAAGTTAACCTCCAGAACAGCTTTTTGGGGGATCAGGGTCCCAATCCAGACTATCTGATTTAATTGGGCTGTGCTGTGATCTGTGTGATGGGATTTCCAGTGTTCTCTGGTGATTTGATTGTGCAACCTAACTTGAGAACCTTTGTGCTAGAGTCTATTCAATGCAGTAGACTTTTTAAAATATTTATTTTATTTATTTATGCATACAAGAGCTGGGGTATAAGCCGGAAGTACAGGGAGTGGGGGGCGGGCGGGGGCGGTGAGAGGATTCACTGGAAACAGAGCAGGGAACAGAACAGGTGGATCTACTGCAGTACACTGCTGAGGGGAGCAGCGGGCGAGACAGGAGAGGTCTGCTGCGCCATGGCCAGGGATCAAACTCATGCTGCAGTGGCTACTGATAGCTTCATAGTGCTGAGACTTAACCCCTTGTGCCAACAGGGAGGCCCAATGCAGTAGATTCTTTACCTGCAGTTAGCTGGGTTAACCACCTGGGTGGGGCGGAGATGCCCTTATTACCTGTTTCTTCATTACCTGAATAGCTAAACTGTGCCCTTAAAACTCTTTTAATATGAGCAGTGGAAATAGCTCTTACACAAAATTTTAAGTAAAACCTCATAGGTAAAGGAAAGCAAGGAATTTTGAAGTATGCTCCCACTGGAGGCCTGAGATACCCACTGGAGCCAGGGCCGGTCAGGGTCCCAGTTTGAACTAGACTCTTTGGGGTCATCAGGTTCTTCTATTGCCTTTATAAATCCAACTGTAATTTAAAATATTCTTTAGGACAGCTGCATAAATACTAAAGAAACACTCCCGTGGTTATGAAGGAAAACAAACCTTTAAATAGACGCAAAACAAAAAAAAACAAAACAAAAACCTAGTTCTTTACTGTGGTCAGGAAACTGCTAAATCCAACTCTGACTGCATCCTCAGTCTGGAATGCCCAGCTAAGTGTGAAACCTTTCTCAGAATCGAAGTTCTTCCCCGAGCAGGCGGCCATTTTCCTAGGTGCTCTGCCTCAGGTGCTGTCCAATCTCCCATCCGTGGGGAGCCCCAGAAGCCATGTACCTGCTCCCCACGGTAGGAGATGGCTGGGATCAGCTCTTCAATCAGGAGGTGAGGCATTTTTCCCTTGCAGGGGAGAAGGTCTGTCCTCACAGCAGTTCTCAGGATCTATGAAAACCACTGTAGACGTTGCTTTAGCTCCTCCTGCCCACAGAGAGCACATAGAGCTCCCCAGAACATGGCTCCAAGCTTTTAACCTCACTGTTGGCATCAGTTTTAGCAAAATAGTTAAAAAACAAATGACTTAGACTTTAGCAAGATTCTTAAACTAAGTTGTAAGAGGTTTCATTATAAATATACTTGAGTATCTTTCAATACCCTGTCTTACTTTGATATCCATAGATTTCTGTATTTTTAAAACTGCCCTGTTTCTTTACTAAATTGCATGGTACTATAAACACAGGCAAATTTGCTTTTTGTGTTATAGGTAGATTTTATTTAACAAAAAACATTTTAAAAGTGAATAGACTTAATTGCATAAAATGAGACTGTTGAGAGGCAAAGTATCAGAAATAAAACTGGAACATAAAATAAGTGGGAGAAATTTTATCTTATAAACAACAGAACAAATACTCTCAAAGTACAAAGAGATTATCAAATCAGAAAGAAAGAGATGAACCAGTAAGAACATGGGGAAGTAATATGATAGCCATTTTACAAATGAAAAAATTAAAATAGCCATGAAATATATGATAAAATGTTCAACTTCAAGTAAAAGCAAAAGCTGGCTAAACGTCCATGATTGGGGATTATGTAAACATATAGAATAGTTGATTCAGATTTATATGACTACTAAGGATGAAGAAAAACTAACGAATATGAAAACCCTTCCATTTATACTTTAAACAAGAAAATTGAGTTATAGAACATTTTCCAGATCCCATTTTTGTTTAAAAATTAGGATGTTTGTGTATACATGCACAGGGAAAAGCTTGAAAACAAACCAAACTGAAGAACATTTGCACATGAAAAACTATACAACAGGATATCAGTTGGGAGGTCAGCTGCAACCTTCAGAGAGGTCCTTCTGCTCTTCTGTGTCCTGTGTGCTAGCTCTTCCCAAGACTGGGAGGGAAATCTAGGGTGCACTCTTCCAGATTTGTGAGTTGTAAGAGAGCAGATAAGAGGCAGTGGTGATAAAGTGAGAATCCAAAATGGTTTCGACATTTGACATTCTAGACCAGTGATGTAGGATACATTTTGGAAGGCACAGATGTAAAGGCTCTTAATTTGGGCCTGAAAATATATTTGCCCAGAGGTGGAGGAGAAACTGGCTTAGCAGCTATAAATATGAAAGTGGCCTGGAAGTGTTATTTACCAGGAAAGCAAATGAGGGCTGTCCCCCAGAAAAATAATCAGGCTGTGATATAATCAAAGGGCATTTATTTGAAAATAAGAATGATCCCAGACCACTACCAAGGGGCATTCCCAACCTGGGTCCCAACAGAGTTGGGGCATAGGAGAGATTTTAAAGGATAGGCAGAAGATGGTCTGAGGTTAGGTCATTTGTGGTGACACTTGTGTACATTTGTCTGTCTCAGATGGGTGGGTGAAAGTCTCCATACCTCAAGTTTAGGGGTCTGTTGCCAGCATTGGCAAATGATCTCTTGGTTTTTTTCCCCACAGTCACTGAATGGCTGAGGCACCAGAAGTCTCAGCCTGGCAACTTGAGGCAAGCCTAAAGTCTGTTCTACTCAAAACAGGTTTCACAAGGGCCTTAAGTGGGAGGTAGCTACAGATGAGGGTGAGCAGTCTTCACCAGAGGGAACTGGGGTGGCTTTGTTCACAGGCAGAGCCATCCAGAGGAGCCAAGAAGAGACGGGCTCTAAAACCACTTCCCGAGAAGAACTGTGGAAGGTCCTGTGGCCACTTATCCCAGAGCAGCCCGTGTAGACTTTGCCATGTGAGAGAGGAAATGGGCTTGTGTTGCAATCTGGTCACATAGGGACACCTGGTTTTAGGAAGAAGTTTTAGAAAGAATACCACTTAACTTGGACAAGAACCGCCAGACTGCCTCTGGCTGATGCATTAAAATATTCGTACCACAGACCATGTTTTAGAGTCTGGATTCCTGACTCAGCTAGACAGTCAGACTTTGAAATTCTGTGATATAGAAAATTGTGTGATCAGGGTCTCTCTGGTGATGCAACAGGTTAAGTGCAGCACTATGAAGCTATCCACAGCCACTACAGCACAAGTTCCATCCCCGGCCAGGGAGCTTCCCACATGGTGCAGCAGACCTCTCCTGCCTCGCCCGCTGCTCCCCTCAGCAGTGTATTTCAGTAGGTCTGCCTGTTCTGCTCCCTACTCTGTCTCTGGTGAACCCTCTCACCACCCACACCTCTGGCCTACACCCCAGCTTGTATGCATAAATAAATAAATCTTTAAAAAAAAAAAAAGAAAATTATGTGATCGATAAAATTACGTCCCCTGTGCAGCTTTTATTCCTTGCTAGTATGTGTATACTGCTTGTAGAGTGCTTGGAAAGCAGTGATTCATGCTAAGATTTTTGTTGTTGTTGCTCTTTCTTTCCAGAATGTCCCCACTATTGGTGTCATTGCTGTTGTTTTAGCCACACATCTGTGTGACGAAGTCAGCTTGGTGGGCTTTGGATATGACCTCAGCCAACCAAAAACGCCTTTGCACTATTTTGACAATCTCTGCATGGCTGCTATGAACTTTCAGACCATGCACAATGTGGCAACAGAGACCAGCTTCCTCCAAAGGCTGGTCAAAGAGGGCATGGTGGCGGATCTCAGCGGGGGCATCCACAGTGAATTTTGAACACAGAAAACCTCACTTGAAAAAGCAACTGACTCGGAGGGCTGTTTTTCACAGCCTTCTCCATGTATTTCATCCTGCAAGTACTTTAAAGTGCAGCTAGTATTTTTAACTTTTAATTTAAAAGGCAAAAAAAACCCCAAAAACCAGTTTAGCTATTCCTACTTTCCTTTTTTGAGATCATTGTTTTTGCACAAAAAGTTTTGTAAGTTAATCTTGAGAATTGAATTGGAAAGACTTCTCAAAGAAAATTGTATGCCATGATGTTTTATTGTATTTTAAGAAAGTTATTTAATTTGTAAAGACTCTGTCCATGTCTGCTGTACATAGACTATCAGGTAATTAAGTGGAAGGAGAAGGAAGTCAGTCCTTTGATGACAGCCATGAGTGCCTGATTCTGGTTCTCTGACTCTGTTTCATACCGGAGGCACTTTCAGGATAACTGCTCAGTAGCTAAACCCCTGGTACTACTTCAGCTGTGCTGCTGCGTGAGGCCTGGGTTGGAGAAGTTCATACTCCCACTCCGTGGCCTGTCTGCCTTCAGGAAGCAAGCAGGGGAGCTGTCCTGGAGGTTCTGGTCACAGAAGGACGGAGAAGACATCGCCTGTGACCTTGGAATACTGTGAAGCCGCCCTGGGCTGCAGAAGCCATTGTCTTCCTTGCAACTATGACAATGCTTGAATTCTTGAGAGTTTTCGACTCCTCTTCCAAAGTACTTAAATGTTAATCTAAGGTGTTCCACTGTCCATCTAAGGTGGCTTATAAAACTTAGAACAAAAACCTCTGTTATCCAGAGCCCAGAGGAATAAACCCTATCTAAAACTAGTCATGTTTTCTGAAACACTGAAATGAAATGAAATCCAGTGTTATAAATTGCCTATTTCTAAAAATTTTTTGAATGCCTACCTGGCAGTTTGTACCAGTCCATATGCTGGTCCAAAAAAAAAAAATAATAATAATAAAAGGAGCTCTCAGTCTAGTTAATCTGAGTGTGTTCACTTCTAAGAAAATAAATCCATTAGTTGACCTAAAGTGTCCTTGGATGCTGCTGCTAGGCAGAGACCTCGCTGGATGCTGTCGTGAGGGACACAAAGTGAGGAGTCCCTTGTCCTGTGAGGGGCTTCACCCCAGACAGCTTTGGACTCTTCTGGAGATATGTTGGGTGCCCCCGCCCTGAGAACAGGCTTCATCTGGCTTCTGCTCTTAGTCATGGCAGCCTCCGCTGTGAGACCTGCTGCCCACTGCTTCCTCCCTGCCGTGCCTCAGTTCTCTCTCACTGCAGCTGGTGCCGCAGCTGTCGTCCCCCTCAGTACTCATTTTTCTTAACTGTAGCCCCAGTGCAGCTCCGGCTCCCAGCACATTCTCACGTTTCCACGTCTGCCGCTGCCGCAGCACGAACTGAGCAAGGTCATGGCATTCACACAGCCCCGGGGTCTCCCCAACTGTGGGGTCAGCCCAGAGTGGCCAGTGTAACAAAACCGTATTGCTCTAGCTCTGTGTCTTAGAATTGTCTGGATTTTGCTTTCTATTGTGTGAGATTGTATAAGAGAAGAATGCTTTCAAAAGTCTCCTCAGTGAAATGACTTAGTTTTGAAAATTGAAGATGGTCCACAGCTGTTCTGTGACTCAGATAGGCCAGGTCTTCATCCCGTATCCTAGCTGTTGTCCCTCAGGGGCTATGCAGAATAGTCTGAATTTTTATTTAAAAGAGAAGAAAAAGCTAGGGCTTGATCCTTAGACGACTCCCCAGCGGTGTGAACATCTGCCCCGCAAGTACGTGTGGGCTCAGTCCCTGAACCTGAAAGGCTGCTGGGAATGTGTGGCTCAGCACCCAGCACGTGGTCACTTGCAGGTCAGCTTCAACTGTCAGGCCTGACCCCCTCCCAGCCCTCCTCCGCTGTGTGGTCCTTTTTTTCATCCTTACGAGCTTTGCCCATGTGCCTCTCACCTTTTAATTATTAGCAGGCAGTAAATACCCAAAATGAATGAGGCATATTCTTTCCAAAGACCTTTTATGGAATCCACCAATAAATGTGAGTTGCCCAGAGACTATCTTCAAGAACTTTTAGCACTTTGGCAAACATTTGTGGGAAGTTTCTTCTTAGCTTCAGAATCACTCTTCAAACCACCCAAATCCACATCCAATTTTGGGAGGAAAATTTAAGCCTTTCAGGTGCTTTACCGGGTCATCAGACCTATCTTCAGGGCCAAGATTTCACCATCCCTCTGGAACTTATCATAGTTTCATAGGCACACACACACGCGCACACACACACACACTCGCACACATGCATTCCTCCTGTATGGATGTCATTGTTGGTTTTGAGGTGACAGGAAACCTATTCATGTTCTGTATTTAGCATCCGATTGGAACTTTGAGCCACAGAAAATGTCAGTGAGTTTTAGTTTTTTGTGTTTTGTATTACAGAGAGCATATTCTCCCCAGAAATGTTAGAAAAAATGCCTTTGGACTGGGATGAATATCTCCCGATGACATTTTTCGTGTTTGCAGGCACAGCTAAGTCGGCAGTCTCCTGAGCGTTGCCTTCCTTACCTCTCTGCGTTTGTTGCCTTGCTGGCTTCACCGCTCCTTCTGTGGCATGCTTTTTTTTTCATCTTCCTAGAATGTATGAAGAAGGCATTGGCGATATCTAGTTCCACAAATTAGGAGGCTCTCGTCATTTGTCGGAGGCATTAGTTAAGAGAAGCTGTCACCCCAACATTTTGGCTGGACTGTGCGGGCCGATCAGTGACCTCGTGTCATGGACAGGTGGTTTATTTGCGCAGCAGGAGTGGACTTAATAACGAAAGAAAATAGTGCTCACTCCCTAGTTTCCCTGAGTTATTAAAGATTTTTAAAACGAGGACCACTTTGTTTTCGTTACATTCTAACCCCAGCACTTTGGGACTTCTAGCAAAGGGATTACTGTATTTGCTACATTACTGCCTCACTAGAACCCTTTAGACCAGCCCGGTAGGAAGATTAAGAAATGGCAACTTTCTCCTCCTGGGCAGGTTTACTGCCAAATGTGAGTTATTTTTTCATCCTTTCCTTGGGACACTTCAGTTCAGTCCATTGAGAAAGAAGAAAAGGACTAGTTCCTGTGCTTTGGCAGAGTTCCCTTTAGAATGAAGTAAGCTTTTAGTCCCCTTGCTTATTGAGCAAGAACCATGACCTCCCTTTCATTCACACATGGTAACAAAACGCTCCCCTCAAACAAAGGACCCTGTGTTTGCTGTCCGTGAGACCAGTGCCCTCTTCCCAGGCTCTGGTCCTCCCTGAAAGCACTGAAGTGACCCACATTCAGTTCTTGAACTAAGACACAAGCAGGAGGCAGATCCCAGCACATAGAAGCCTCCCCAAAACACCTCCCCCTCCCCCCTCAGTCACCCTGGCTTAACCTTTTGATCTTTATTCTCTCCATTCCTACTTCCCAAGATCATTTTAGACAGGTGGATTTGTGTTCTCAAAACAGGGTATTTGTCTTTATTCCTTTCAACTAACAAGACTGAAGTAAGTTGGGAAGGACTATTCATGAAACATACCCAAACAGCTTTCACTGACCAGAAATGAATGTTCCCCCAAAGGGAAACTGCAGTCTTAGTAGTTTAGGTTTCATCATAGAATGGCTCGAGTCGACTAGTTCCTAATATTAAATATCAACCCTTTTAGCAGACAAGAAAAGCCTCTTGTGGTGCCCTAAGGGTAAATGACATGGAATTCAGTTGTGACTGTAAAAAAATAGGTTTTTCCAATGAGTTATGTCAACAAAACCTGCAGGAAGGTAGGCAAGTTTGTAAATTTCCTTGTGTCTGGAAAAAGTGAGATTTGAGTTTTGCTTTGGTGTTAGGTTGCCATACAAGCTTTGGCTGATGTCACTGTGATAGCCTTTGTGTAAGTGGAAAAGCAACTGAATTTTCCGAAAAAAAAAAAAAAAAGAAACTATTTCGTAGATGCTAAAAACTGATTGTAAGCTCTAAAAGACTGATAGATTCCAGCCCATCCTCTTGTCACCTGGCTTATGTTTCTTGAGTTAGCAAAGAAAATCCATTCCAAAAATTTTGATATTAAAGATAATGAGTTCATTTAAAATGTTGGCTAGCCACTGAGATGAAAGAGCACTTTAAATTACTAGGCAGTAGTATAAATGTGACAGATACTAATGAAGGCGAATGTGAGGTGAGGGATTTTGAATAACAGAGTCACTATACTCATTGTTTTATATGCTTTTTCTAGTGACCTACTTTGTATTTTTTTTTAAAGATTTATTTTTGCATACAAGCTGAGGTGCAGGCCAGAGGTGTGGGGCGTTGAGAGGGGTCACCAGAGACAGAGTGGGGAGAACAGGCAGATCTACTGAAATACACTGCTGAGGGGAGCAGCGGGCAAGGCAGGAGAGGTCTGCTGCGCCATGTGGGAAGCTCCCTGGAAGGGGATGGAACTTGTGCTGCAGTGGCTGTGGATAGCTTCATAGTGCTGAGACTTAAACCATTGCGCCACCAGGAAGGCCCCTACTTTGTATTTTTTAAAGTATTTATCCCAATATATTTGGAGTCACTTGTAGAAGGGGTTCTCCTGATTGTTGCCTCTCAGTTTGCAGTGACTTCAAAAATCTCTCCTGCATCTTCCCGACTTCCCTCCACAGAAAGCCAGGCCTTGTCTTTCTCTCTGTCTATCCCCTAGCTTATGTCCTGTATTCAACACTGATTTCAATTCCCTCCAATTAGAAAGAATCCTTCCTCCTTGGAAGACAGCAAAACTGGGCCAATAATCTAGGTGATTCTGGCCAGGAGCAAGAAGCTAGATTGAAAGACCTCTGCTTTGTTCCTACTTGTCAGATATCAAAACTCCCTGCAGAAACAAAGGACTGTCTAACTTTGGGGGACCAATTTTGAGTACTCCCGAAGAAAAAGGTAAGATTTTAAATATTATTTAACTTTGAAATTGGAAATAGAAGATGGACATTTTATTTAGATCACATTTTATTTCTTTTGCCTTCTTGAAGTCCTTATCAGTAGATATGTGCCCTCTTTGTGGGAGGAAAATATTTTGAAGTGTTGCTCCTATGAGCCAATACCCCAAAGTCGGTGTGTCCTGTGGTGTATCTGCAGGCACAGAGGCCGTGCTGGTCCACCATCAGCTCCGTGGGGTCTTCCATGTGTCCGTCATATCTGGAGACTTCAGACCTGTAAGAACAAAAGCCATGCTGAGACTTAGCTTCTCCAGGTGCACTCCCACATTTTCCAAAACTTGGAACTGAAATCTAACCCAAGAACGGCTTGTTTTCAAATGGACAAAAATAAATCAGGTGCTAGGGCAGGTGGTGGGGGCCTTCTACAAGAACTCAATTCTGAGGGTTTAGGGACCATCATAGCAGACTGTTCTGTTCTCTGAACACCATTTGTTCAAACTCTGAGAAGCTGATACTGTACCCACATTCCAGAGAGACCCTCTTGGCTGTATCTTGGCCAATGAAGGCACTGTCCTGCACAAGCCCCGGTAGCTCCTCTCCCGCCCCTCCGGCAAGGCCGTCCTTAGTACTGATAGCCTTCGAGAAGCCACAGCTGGACACTGTCAGACAGACTGCAAACAGAATGCACCCTGTCCTAATGCTGTGGAGTTCAAAGGGGGAAAAGCAGTTCAAGTCCAGAGGGAAAAGTCAGAGGATTTAAATATGACAAGGGTAGGTGTTACGACAGAGGGAAGCATAGCTGCAGTGAACAAGGCGGTGTCAGGGAGGTCAACCCGAGATGAAAGGCTGTTAGAGCAGCGAGGATGGGGTAGAGGGGATGATTGGCAGAGCTAACAGATCTACCCAGGGGTGGGGGTCACACAGCATGACATGCTTTATCAGATCAGAGGGCAAGAATAAGCTCCAGGTGCAGCTTCCGGAGGATGAAGCCCCAAGGGCCTGGACTGGGGCGATGAATCATGGCAGGATGAGGAGCCACTAGGGCTACTGATGGGCTTGCTCCAGTGTGCCCTGAAAAACATCCTGTGGCTACAGGTGGATGGAGAGTGGAGGGTTGGGTGGGTGGGGAACCTGAAGCAGAGAAAAGATGGGGAAACCAAAGAAGGTGATGTCACAGTGGGCAAAGTGGGGGAGTGGGTGCGTAGGAGCCCTGGGCCTGCTGGAACTCTGCCACTTTTCTTTTTTTTTTTTAAGGAATTAAAGTCTTTATTCTTTTTTTTTCTCTTCTCATTTTATTTTATTTTATTTTATTTTATTTTTTTATTGTTATTTATGTCTTTTACATTTTGTATTACCCTTGGGCAGCCCACCACCAATTCACCCGTGATCCATCTCCATGGTCCCCTGTATTCTCCTCTCTTCCATTTTGTGCCCTTATCCTCCCCTCCCCCCC
>PVIJ01016461.1:0-32639 GCA_004024925.1 Scalopus aquaticus | reverse complement strand
AAAATGGAAGAGAGGAGAATACAGGGGACCATGGAGATGGATCACGGGTGAATTGGTGGTGGGCTGCCCAAGGGGAATACAAAATGTAAAAGACATAAATAACAATAAAAAAAATAATAAAATGAAAAAAAAAAGATTTATTTATTTATGCATGCAGGAGTGAGGGTTTAGGCCAGAGATGTGGGAGGGTGAGAGGATCCCAGAGACAGAGTGGGGAGCAGAACAGGCAGATTGACTGAAATACACTGCTGAGGGGAGCAGCGGGCGAGACAAGAGAGGTCTGCTGTGCCATGTGGGTCAGCTCTCTGGCCAGGGATTGAACTTGAGCTGCAGTGGCTGCTGATAGCTCCATAGTGCTGAGACTTATCCCCTTGCGCCACCAGGGAGGCCCCTGGGTCATGATGTTTAATGAACCTTCATCTTTAGTAAGAATTTTCAAATTGGGCTGCCGACCTCTCCTGCTTGCCTACTGCTTCTCTTCGCACTGTATTTCAATAAATCTGCCTTTTCTGTTCTAAAAAAAAAAAAATTGTGAAATTGCTCTCCCCAAGTGCTTGTACCCATGAACAAACCATACCCTTCCCATTCCTCCATGAGCTGTGATGAGACAGTAATTTTTGCAATCTGTTGGGTGTAAAATGATACTTCATTCTAGTGTTCATTTATGTTTTCCTACTTATTAGTGAGACTAAGCAATTTCTCCTGTATATTGGCCACGGGCAGCCCTCTTCCTTAAATGGCCTGTTCAGATCCTTGGCCTATTTTTCTTTTAGCTTATTTATCTTTTTCTTACTGATGTGTAAGAATTCGGGATCTTGTGTCGATCACATGATTGCAAACGTCTTCACAGCTGTCTTGCCAGCTGAGCTGTCTTGCACAGGGCCTGCGGGCCAGTGCTGGGGTGGACCAGTGATGTCTGCGACAGCTGTAGGAGGGAATGCCAGAAGGCCTTGGGCCAGCCACTGTCTGGAGGCCCAGTTATTAGACCGCAGTCAGTGTGGAAACCCCCTCACTGCCCCAGTAATGAGGCCAGTGCAGGTCCAGGCAAGTCGGGTCAGCCTTGAAGACCCTATCACCATGTCATACTTCTGAGAACCCCATGAGGTTTTTGGCTGCCCTAGAATTCTCTTATTGAGCCCAGTGTAGGATATGTATATCCTTCCATAGGGGATGCTGTAGGGAAGAACAACAGAAATATTGCTGTATTTGTGGAAGAGATACTGTCATTACTGAGGATGCTTTTTACTACATCATATGGTAAAGGAGATGAGGCGAGAAATAATGCCTTATTTTATACAGGAACAGCCAGCTTTCTTCTGAATAAAATGTATTGTGTTAATGTTTTAGACCCTATGATGTTATAACTTTTCTTTTTGCCTTGGCCAGGAAACTCAAAGACTAATCCAGAGATCCCCTGGAGTAATGGTGCAAGATAAAGGCCAGGTTGAGGGTGCTAAACTTTTTCCTGATTTTTTAAAAAGATTTATTTTTATTTATTTATGCATACAAGAACTGGGGTGGAGGCCAGAGGTGTGGAGAGGATTCACCAGAGACAGAGTGGGGAGCAGAATAGGTGGAGCTACTGAAATACACTGCTGAAGGGAGCAGCAGGTGAGACAGGAGAGGTCTGCTGTACCATGTGAGACTCTCCCTGGCTGGGGATTTGAACTCGTGCTACAGTGGCTGCTGATAACTTCATAGTGCTAAGACTTAACTCCTTGTGCCACCAGGGAGGCCCCAATAAATATCAATTTTTTTAAAGATTTATTTATTTATACATACAAGCTGGGGTACAGACCAGAGGCATGGGGCAGCAAGAGGGGTCACCAGAGACAGAGTGGGGAGCAGAACAGGCAGATCAGAAATACACTGCTGAGGGGAGCAGCGGGTGAGGCAGGAGAGGTCTTCTGCACCATGTGGGATTCTCCCGGGCTGGGCATCGAACTCGCATTGCTGCTGCCGACAGCTCCACAGCGCAGCACTCAACCGCTGCGCCACCAGGGAGGCCCTAAATATCAATTTTTAAGGCCAAAAAAAGTCGACTTCCAGGGTAAAGACTGGGTGGATTTGCATGTAGTTCCCCAAGCTTGGGGCTCCTCAGCTGTGATGCAGCCCCACTGTGTGCTGGGCATCACTTGGGCTGTTTCACAGCCACACCGCCGTGGTTCCTGCAGACGTGACTCTTCTGCTGTTTGCTGTGCTGCAAGTAACGATGTCCTTTGTCTCCACCCAGGAGTCCCGTGTCTTCTGCCAACATCCCTGAAAGTGTGGCGGCTTAAATTGTTAGCTTGCAAGAAGGGCAAAAGCTCAGACTCTTCCCAGCCTTGCCCGGAGTCTTAATGAGCACAGTTGGTAATGGTCCTTTGACATGTTTTGTGGCTGCTCTTGCATCTTTTAATTAAAAAAAAATTGTGGGGCCTCCCCGGTGGCGCAGTGGTTAAGCGCTGCGCTGTGGAGCTGTCAGCAGCGGCGACGCGTGTTCGACGCCCGGCCAGGGAGAATCCCACATGGCGCGGCAGACCTCTCCTGCCTTGCCCGCTGCTCCCCTCAGCAGTGTATTTCTGATCTGTTTGTTCTGCTCCCCACTCTGTCTCTGGTGAACCCTCTCGCCGCCCCAAGCCTCTGGCCTGTACCCCAGCTTGTATGTATAAATAATAAATAAATAAATAAATCTTAAAAAAAAATTGTGGTTAAAAAATATATAAAAATCACCATCTTGGCCATTTTCCGCATCTTTTGATCTCACTCCCTAAGTTTGGAGAGGCCTGCCTGTGTGAGGAAGAAGACAGAAACACACACTTCTATTTTCTCTTGCAAAGAGAACAGGGGCGTGACCAGGCTCAACCTGTCAGATGCAGGAGGGCAGGCAGTTGCAGCCCCTTTTGGGGAGCATGGGGTGATCTGCCTCTGGCTCTCAGGTGCAGTTGTAAGGGAGGAGGTTCTGACCTCAGGCTCAGGGTCAGACGAGTGACCTTGGCACCTGGACTGCAAGCCTGGCTCTGTGGCCCTGCCAGGCTCCCTATTCCCTCACTTCCCTCATGGCTTCCTTTGGCCTTTCATTACTGCTGCACTTCCTGAAGCTTCCTAATTGGTGTGTTCCTAATTGTTTATTTATGATCTCTCTGTCAGTCTCACCAGCGGTTTGCCAATTAATCGATCTTTTCACACAACCAACCCTTACGCTGTCTTCTGTTAATTTCTGCTTTCATCTTTGTCATTTCCTGACTGCTCCTTCTTTTGCCCTCATGTGGCTATTCTTTCTCTAGCTTGGACAGTTGGTGTTTTCATTTTCAACCTTTCTTCTTCTATAAGCTTTTAATGCTTTATATTTCTCTCTACTCATTGCTTTCACATAATCTCCCAAGTTGTGATGCTTTCCCATTAATGTTCATTGTTAAATATTTAAAAACCACCTTTAATTACTTGACATAAGTTATTTTGGAGCATCAAAATTGTTTATGATGGAAAAAATTAATATATAAAAGAGGAGAGACTACATAATGGACCCCTACGTGCCCACCAGCGAGGCCCAGAAGTAATAATGAACATGTGGCCAATCTTGTTTCATTTCTATTCCCCACACACTCCCAGCTCCCAAATCTGTACCTGTTTGAGTGTGTTTATATTCTCTTTGATTCTCTCTCTCTCTTTTATTAAGATCTAATAATGTAATTATGTTGTGATCAGAGACTGTGATCTGCAGGATACTGAATCATTACTGTTTCTTATTTATTCAATTATTTATTCATACAAGTGCTGGGGTGCAGGCCAAAGGTGTGGAGGGATGAAGGAATTCACCAGAGACAGAGTGGGGAGCAGAACAGGCAGATTAACTGAAATACACTGCTGAGGGGAGCAGCGGGTGAGACAGGAGAGGTCTGCTGCGCCATGTGGGAAGCTCTCTGGCTGGGGATTGAATTCATGCTGCAGTGGCTGCTGATTGCTTGATAGTGCTGACACGTTAAGGAGGCGCTGAATCATTACTATTTCTTGAGACTTGCTCTGTCACTAGCATATGATCATTTTTTTGTGAGTATTCCATGAAGGCTTGAGAATAGTGCCTGTTTCCTAACTTGGGTGCAGATGTCTATCCTCGTCCATTAGATTGTTTATTTCATCATTCAAATCGCTTATACCTTCGCTGACTTTTTGTCTTCTTGATTTGTAAGTAACTGGCAAAGGCTGATTGTCCTGCTACGATGTGAGAGCTCTTCACTTCTCCCTGTGGGTCTGTGCATTTTGTGCTTCACATATTTGGAAGCCATCCCACCAGGTGTTTAGAGTTACATTTTTGAGCCAGTTTGACTTTTATCATCATAGAGTGACTTCCTGTGTTCCCGATAGTTCCTTTTATCCTTAAAATGAATCTGATATTAGTAAAGGTATACCAGGTTTATCAAGAGGGGTGTTAACATTTGACTATTTCCTTTTCTCCCCTTTTCCTTTCGAACTTTCTGTATCTTATGCCTTAATGTCTTTTGTTAACAGTGTATAGCAGGATTTAAAAAATGCTTATGAACTTAACAGAATATGTAGTTAAACAATATATATTAACCTTCTTTCCCAATGATGCAAGGGAGGGGAAATTAGACAAAGGTGGTTAAAAGGTGGAAACTTCCAGTTAGAAGATAAGTAAGCCTAGGGATGTGATGTATATCACATGGTGGAGGTGGTGAATGTAGTTAACACTGCCAATGACAGGCAGGAAAGTTGTTGTTTTTTATTTATTTACATAGAAGAACTGGGGTGTAGGCCAGACATGCAGGAGGTGAGAGGATTCACTCCTGTGAAGAGATTCCCCTCTTCACAGGAGAGGTCTGCTATGCTATATGTGGGTTAGCTTCCTGGCCAGGATCGAACTCAGGCATTAGGGGTAATAGCGCTGACACTTAATCCCTAGGCCACCAGGAAGACCCCAGGAAAGTTGTTAAGAGTAGATTCTAGGGCCACCCTGGTGGTGCAAGGGGTTAAGTTTCAGCACTATGAAGCTATCAGCAGCCACTGCAGCAGGAGTTCAATACCTGGCCAGGGAGCTGACCCACATGGCGCAGCAGACCTCTCCTGTCTCACCTGCTGCTCCCCTCAGCAGTGTACTTTGGTGGATCTGCCTATTCTGCTCCCCACTCTGTCTCTGTCTCAACTGCACGCCCCCCCACCCTCTGGCAAACACCCCAGCTCTTGTATGCATAAATAAATAAAACTTTAAAAAAAAAGTTATCCTTTTGTCTTCAAGAATTGTGGCCCCTTCTTTTGGAGAACTATGATATTTGTTTCTCGCCCAGCCCAGTCACATGACTGGTAATCAAGGAACTCTGCTTCTCCGCAAAAGGAGCTGGTCACATGATACAGCATGGCCAATCAGAGTCTTTCCCTGGGAATCTCTAAATTTGAATTGGAAAGAGGCACTTTCTGTACCTGGCTACATTACAAGGGTGTGAGTGAGGGAGGCTCAGTCATGCTACCCACACAGGGGGAGAAGCCCGCAGAGAATGAAGTGAACATGTGGACAGGTGAACCTCGGAGAGAGGGCACGGACTGTGGTCTGTGGTCTGACCGTGTGAACCAGCACTTTTCCCTCGTGCAGCTGAGCTTCTGTTCCCTACAGTCTTGCCTTTTCCACGGTGAGATAATGGATGGTTATCATCTTGTTTTCTGCCTTTTTATATTTTAAAAATATTTTGTTATCTCTATAATTTTAAATTACAAAATGTATTATAGATGTCCCTTGCTATCTGAAAGTAGAGCATTTCTATGAAAATTTTCCTAAGCTAAGATGGCATAAAACAAAGTAATTACCATTAATTTACATGGAACAATTTTTGAGCATTCCCAGACTCTCAAAAAACCTACCAAACTATACCAAATAACACATAAAATCTAAAAAGACACTCATGTGTAGTAAAAGCAGGAAAGACATACATACATAGCCTGTGTAAATTTGCTCTCGGAAGGAGCTTGGTGTGGCTACGCTCTCTGGTTGGGGTGTACACTGCTTCTAGTACAGCTACTGCAAAACTAATGATGAACACTACTTTCAATTTTTGCCTTTTATTGTAAAAAGGCAAAAATCCTCTTTGGACTTCTTCAGTTGGTGAACACTGGTACTAATGAAGATCTTTCATAAAAGCAAAGTGACTAATGTTAGCTTTAGAAAAGCAGATTATGCCTATATATATATTTTAAAGATTTATTTATTTATGCATATAAACTGGGGTGCAGGCCAGTTGTGCGGGGCCATGAGAGGGTTCACCAGAGACAGAGTGGGGAGCAGAACAGGCATGTCGACTGAGGTACACTGCTGAGGGGAGCAGCGGGCGAGGCAGGAGAGGTCTGCTGCGCCATATGGGAGGCTCCCTGGCTGGGCACTGAACTTGCATCGCACCTGCTGACAGCTCCACAGTGCTGCACTTAACCTGTTGCACCACCAGGGATGCCCAATGATGCCTATATTTTAAAAGTCTTTTATTTATTTTATTTATTTATTTCTTTGGTGAAGCAAGTAATCGTTTCCTAATTGGTTTTTGTAGAATGAGATTTCCACATTAAAAAAAATTTATGCATACAAGAACTGGGGTGCAGGCCAGAGGTGTGGGGTGGGGTGAGAGGATTCACCAGAGACAGAGTGGGGAGCAGAACAGGCGGATCTACTGAAGTACAGGGGAGCAGTGGGTGAGGCAGGAGAGGTCTGCTGCGCCATGTTGGAATCTCCCTGTCCGGGGATCGTGCTACAGGGTTGTGGATAGCTTCATAGTGCTGAGACTTAACCCCTTGTGTCACCAGGGAGGCCTGATTTCCACATTTTGGATTTAGCTAAAGGAGACCTTTGGAATCAGGGAGGAATCATGAGCCCAGACTGTTGATGGTGGGTGAGACACATACTGTCTGGCCTTGGTTATGCTGTGTCTGTGGTGACCCTACTAATGGGGCCATGGCTCTAGGGTTCCCCGCACCAGTGCCAGTCCCTGCCACTGCCTCATGGGGCTATGATGTTTGAAGGGTCGCCTTGGTCAACTTGGTGTCTTCAGTGCACTGCAGTGACATGGCAAGAAATGTTTTGATCAAGTGACTTATGCCAGACCTCAAATTCGGAGGGTAACTATTCTGTGCCCCAATTGTTAGGCTCAGCATGAGGTTCCAAATGGGTGTGGGAGCAGGGAGCAGGGGAGTGGGGTGAGTGCGCCCTGGAGTGAGGCTAAGCTCCCTCCCTGGCTGGATGTGGCATGGTGACTGCTGATGTAGAGGAGGGAGCTCTTCTGGGCTGGCTACCCCACCCAGGGAGCCCTACCCCCGGCCCAGGAGAAGAGAGAGGCCGCTAGCCTGAAGCAGCTAGGCACGGGGTCAGACGTTTTCCCTCCTTCCTATACTTCCTCTGTAGGTCAGACTCAGCCAGGATCAGCTGACAGAAAAAGGTCCTTGGAGCAGAGCCCCTATACATGGAGCAGAGGTGTGAGGCCAGACCAGGGCAGAGAGAACACCCATTCTCTCCCTCCCCAGGTTCCAAGCCCAGCCTCCATGAGGGTACCAGCTCAGCAGGCTGAGAAGCTGTTTTCCTTACCATGTTTTTGCAAGGCCTTTAACTTAAGCCTCCAGTTTGCTGAGTGAACAATGGTGCAGCCATCAGGAGATGTATGCATTGGTGTCTCCAAAGACAAACTTTTCCGAAACTCTTTTCTCACATGTAAGTGGGAGAGATGATATTTTACCTGAAAGGGAGTTGAGGGGGTGAAAAGAAACACTGAAAAATATACAGTACAGTACCTGGGACACAGTAGGTGCTCAATGAATGGTAGGCATTATTCTATCTTCTCTCTTCATGCCCACCCTGGTTCCAAGCACCTTTAAAAACAGGGATAAGTTGGAAGGAGAAATGAAGTGGAAATGACCAAAAGGGGTGTTGGAGTGCCCTCTGCTGTCCACTGGCGACAGAGGCAGAGTGGGAAACTATTCCAAGCCTGGAAGAGGAGGCTATAGCTCGCCTCTGGAGAAAGTGATCACAGGTTTCTCAGTCCTCCCAGCCCAGGTGAGGACAGATCTGCCCCTTCTACTGTCCTGAATCGCTCACAGGAAGAGGGAGTAGCTTCCGTTCCTGTAGGGAGAGGCATTCCTATCGCCCCTGCTCATCTGTAATGGCAGCGACACCCAGTACTAACGGGTCTCCTGCTGCCAAATTCTGGTGCTGGAAGTGAGGCTGGAGGAAGGGACACAGGAAGTGAGGGACGAGACCCCAAGACTAGCTCCCCCCGTCCCCCATAATCCACTACAGTAGTGGTTTACTTTCAGCTTCCCCTCCTATCATTGGCGGCCATAGAGAGGGAGAGATTTCCACTGTGTCTGACAGCTATTTCTCAGAGGTAAGTGATGCCGAGGCCAAGCTTTGTGGTTAAGTCTGAGACCCAGGGTCCCATCTCCCCTCCTAGTCTCATGTTCTTCACTTTGCCTCTCCACCCACCCCAGACCAACTACCCTGCCAAGTTACTCCTCCCAGTGTTTCCGGGTTGGCCTCTGCCTTTTGCTTTGCAAACTGGAGGGCCTGGGCTGGAAGGAACAGAAGCCTCTTCCAGCTAGAAAAGGGGACTATGGTTAGAATAGGGAGGGACATGAATGGGTTTCCAGAAGGGAGCTCATTTCTTCCTCTTCTCAACTGGCAGCAGCTTTCTCTTTCCACTCGGGCCACAGGGCAGTAACATCCTAGGCCATGAACTGCAGGTCTAGGCCCCAGAGTCAAGACTGTTTCTCTCGTCTCAGTGCTTAGGAGAAAACATCTGGATGGGTATGAGCCAAGCTTTGTGGGATAAGGGGGCAGGCAAGGGCCCCCCAAAGTGCCCAGCATAACAGGCTTCTCCCAGGTCTGAAAGCCCCCACCCCCCTTCTTGTCCTGTCTTCACTGGGTCTGCCTGCGGCACCTCCTCTGGGTTCGCAGGGTCTTGTGGGTTCACCCTGCACAGTGTACTATTCAGAATCCCCTTCCTTGAATTCCCTCCACAACATGTCTAGCAGCCAAATCTAACATAATCCCAGCCTCCTGGGAGGGGTCCGGAAGAGGCACCTGATGCGATCGAGACAATCCTGTTATGGGGCCAAAGCTAACTGGAGCTGGAAGAGGAGAATAAATCTCTTCCCTGTGGAGTTTTTGAAACTGGGGTGCACAGAGTGGTATCGATCCCATTTTCATGAGGAAAGTGGCAAGAATTCCAACTCAGGAGCGCTTCGCGGCCATGTAGCAGAAGATCCGTGCTTCATCTTCAGGTGAGATCCTACAGGTTTTATTTAGGGAAGTGCCCCTTCTCCCTACTCCTCGGTCTGGTAAGACTGACAGGCGAAGGGGTGGGCTCATCAACGGGAGGGACCAACCAGAGATCAGCCACCCCCACCGCCCGCGCGGAAAGAGGAGGATCTCTGAAACTGCTGCTTCCTTCTCTATCCTCCCTGACACCTGGTTAGCCAACTGTGGGGTCCTCCCCCAAGTTCTATAAGCCAGAAGCTTCCAACAATGTCTGCATTCTTCCTCTTCTCTAATGCACTATCCGGTCCTATGCACCTTTTATTTCGAAAAAATTCGAAAGTTGCAGTTAAAAGAAAACGGCAATGGGCGCTCCTGCTTCCTCAGTTTCATCACATTTGCTCACATAGACACACGCACACGAATTTCCTTTCTGAATCATTTTCAAGTAACATTCCATCCCTGAACCCCTTAGCACTTTCTCACCGGTCTCCTGTTATCTATTGTTGCAAAACTTAGGGCCTGCAAACACCACCACTTACCTAATGGATCTTGCTTCTCCAGTCTAGGTGGGCTCAGCGGGGTACTGGAGCGGAGGCTCCATCCTGTGCTGGTGGCTGAGCCCGCCCCACCTAAGTTTCCCCAGCTCACAGGGCTGGTGGTTGAGACTGGGACCTCAGCGGGCACTGCTGGCCAGAACACCTACGGGTGGCCTCTCCAGGTGCTCTGGACTGCTTCAAAGCATGGTAGTGGGGCCCAGGAGTGTGTGTGTGGGGGTGGAGCAGGAAGTGGGCGCTGCCGGGTTCTTAAGGCCTGGTCCTAAACACTGCCACCCCATTGCTAAGATAATCACAGAGCCTGTCTAGGGCAGGACATAGACTCACCTCTTGCTTGGAGGAGTGTCAAAGAAATTGGGAGCTATGTTTTAAAGTTACTCTACAACCCCATAAATTTACTGTCATAAAATTTTGTCTAAAACAGTTTATATTTAAATTTGTCCCAATACTGTCCTTAATCACTTTTTTTCCTCCCTCCCCCCAACTATTTAAAAAAAAATCCAGGATCCAACCAAGATTATGTGCTGCATTTAGTTGTAATGATTCTCTAATATTCTGGAACACTCCCTGTGTTTTTTCTTCCCAACGCTGCCATTTTTGAAGAGTTCAGTTGTCTCCTGGAAGGTGCTAGCCCACATTTGACTCTTGGTTTCCTCATGATGAGATAGCTCAGGGAGTACCATGCACTCTGCGCCCCTGGGGTGCACACTGCCAGCTGTCTCCTCACTGGTGCTGCTGAGCAGCATACCGGTGAAGGTGAGGTCCACCAGATTGCCCTAGGAAAAGGTACCTTCCCTCTTTTTCTAGATCTTACTAAGATTTGTCTCAGAGTTGACCATTCCAGGTCAGCTTTTCAAAATACTTGATAAGTCCTTTCCATATGTAGAGGAAACTTCTCCACTGGAGAGGGCATTAGTTGTTTATATAATAAGGAAATATTATTTATTAGTAGTAATATACTATGTTCTTTTCTATTTTATTTTTCTAATTTGGCACTTCAATTATGTGCATTTTTTTTTAAAGATTTGTTTATTTTTGCATACAGTCTGGGGTACAGGCCAGAGGCGTGGGGCAGTGAGAGGGTTCACCAGAGACAGAGTGGGGAGCAGAACAGGCAGATCGACAGAACTACACTGCTGAGGGGAGCAGCGGGCGAGGCAGGAGAGGTCTGCCACGTCATGTGGGAATCTTCCCGGCTGGGCGTCGAACTCTCCTCACCACTGTGGACAGCTCCACAGTGCGGCACTTAACCGCTGCGCTACCAGGGAGGCCCAATTATGTGTATTTTGAATCATCATCTTCTTTTACCATCTCTTTCTGCTCTTTTTTTTTTTTTTTTTTACATTTTACTGATTTTATTTTTGTTCTTTTGGCTCCTTTCATTCCTTTTATGATATGAGTTCCTTTTATGATGTTTTAGTTGCACTGAATTTCCTTCGAGCATCTTGCTATGTATTCCTCACTTCTGAGGTGATTTTGACTTTTTCTTCAATTTCTTTCCTGATTTTTGTTAGCTGTCATTTCCTGCTTCTCATGTTTGGTCCATTTCTGTTTGATGTCTTATAGTTTCTGACTTAAAGTGTTTGTGTGTGTGTGTGTGCGCGCGCGCGCACAATGCTTGTTTAGAATATTTAGTTCAGGTTGGAACATTGTGTTAGTTTTCATCTGCCTGGTGGCGTTTTTCTGGAGAAGAATTTTCATTAGCTGAAATGTTTTTATTCTCATTTTCTATTTTTTTCTTCTAAAAGATTTGTCTGAATATTGTCTTTTTTTCCCCCATACATGTTAGAATATCTTCTATTTCTCTTGACCACAAATAATAGGCATTTGCAGAAAGGACAAAAGGTTTGGGTCACTTACTAGGTTTCTTAGTTCAAGAACACCCTCTTCTGTTGGAACAAGTGGCATTTTAAAAAATCGATGACATTTTTTGGGGAAAATGGATTGATGTATCTTTTAACTTGGTGATTCTTCTTGTTTCTCTAAGACCCTTAACTCTCACAGCTTACTCCCTTTTCTATTTACCAGTAAGCCTCCAACGGACACCTTTTCCTTCTAAATCACTCCCTTTACCCAGTAGCACTGCTCGTTCAAGACAATCACTCTGGTCCTATACATCCTCAAACACCTTCCATTGACTTCCTGCAGAAGCCAGTGCTCTGGGCTGCTGGACGTCACAAATGTTGTCAGTATTCCCCAACTCAGGGCAGGGTACACTCTCTCTGGGATGATTATTTTATTTGTGCCCCCCGCCCCCATCCAGGCTCTTGCTGCCCTCTCCTCTTTTGCATGATGTCTCCACCTGACTCTCTACTCATGGGGTCCAGTCTGTGTTCTGTCATTTTTAGAAATCTCTTTCTCTACTTCACTGTAGATGGAAGTTGCAATACTCTGTTCTTGTTACGCAGGAGACAGGCATGGGTGATTTTATTTGCTCTCCTGGTTGCATGGTTTGGGGAGGATGTGTAGAGGATTTTGCTGTAAAATTAAGGAACCTGGAAATTAGTCCAGATTCTCTTAGTGAGACAGCAGTGGCCACCAGGCACTTACACATGAGTTATCAAGTCAGTTCCTAATATTTTGTTTCATTTTTGCTTAACAATTCATCCTGTTGCTTGCAATCAAACAATCTTAGCTGTAACATGTTTCTTGCTGCCTGGATGGAGCTGGGCCACAGGGGGATGTATGTTTGGGCTGAAGGAGCATTGGAGCCCTTGCTTTAAGCCATCCTGAGCCAGGGGACATTTCTGGGCAACTTCAGAAATCTGTGTGTTTATTGAAACTTTTTTAAAAAAGATTTTATTTATTTATGCATACAAGAACTGAGGTATAGGCCAGAGGTATGTGGGGTGTGTGTGAGAGGATTTAC
Organism: Scalopus aquaticus; assembly: GCA_004024925.1. NCBI lineage: Eukaryota > Metazoa > Chordata > Mammalia > Eulipotyphla > Talpidae > Scalopus > Scalopus aquaticus. Next base: position 19,993 of record PVIJ01016461.1, on the reverse strand, counting down.
CAGAGATAGTGAGGAGCAGAACAGGCAGGTCTACTGAAATACACTGCTGAGGGGAGCAGCGGGCGAGACAGGAGAGGTCTGCTGCGCCATGTGGGTCAGCTCCTTGGCTGGAGATTGAACTCATGCCACAGTGGCTGGCGATAGCTTCATAGCACTGAGACTAACCCCTGCACCACCGGGGAGGCTCCTTCTTGAAACTTTTACTGAGCGAATGTGCCCACGTCATTAGCATCCAATTTTAGGACAGAACATACAAGCCCCAGATGCTCCTCACGCCACTTTTGATCACTACCCGCCTCAAGGGTAACCAAAATTTTGAACTCTCTCACTAGAGGTTTATCTATTGTTTTTGTTTGTTTTGCATTAAGCTAGGTGGCTCAGGAGTTGAACCAGGAATTAAGTGTAGCTTGGGGATGCCAGCTGTCTTTGCTAAGGGTCAAGGATCAGTGTCACAGAGAGGAGTCCCCAGATACACATGTTGGGAGAGAGATGAATCCCAACATTTATTTCCCCTCCACCAAACTTTCTACCCCTTTGATGCTTCCCCTTCTTCCCCTGCCCCAATTTCAAGTGCCTTGCTTCGTTTATCAATTGCCAGCAGTTTTTATATGTAATTTGCTTTGTGGAATCATCTGCTATGTAAATGTCCAGTATTTGTCATTCTGACTTGCTTTACGGCACATAATTTCCTCATATTCCTTCCATTTTGCTGTAAATGGTAACATTTTATCTTTCCTTATAGCTGAATAATACTCCAATGTGTGGATATACCACATCTCAATCCAGTCCTCTATCAGCAGGTCTTTAGGTTGTTCCCATGTCTTAGCTATTGTAAATAATGCTGCAATAAACAGTGTGGAGCATGTAATTTTTAAAAAAGATTTATTTATTTATGTATACAAAAGCTGGGGTGTAGGACATAGGTGGGGGGATGAGAGGACTCACCAGAGACAGAGTGGGGAGCAGAACAGGCAGATTGACTGGAATACACTGCTGAGTGGAACAGCAGTGGAGGCAGGAGAGGTCTGTGTGCCATGTGGGAAGCTCCCTGGCCTGGGGGGTCAAACTCATGCTGCAGTGGCTCTGGATACCTTCACAGTGCGGAGACTTAACCCCTTGAGCCACTAGGGAGGCCCCAAGGAGCATATAACTTTTTGAGCTGATGGTTTCATGTTCTTCAGAGAGATGCCCAGGAGTGGGATTGTTGGGTCACACGGTATTTCCATTTTTAGTTTTTTCAGCTAAGTCCAGATGGCTTTCCAAAATAGCTGCACAGGTTCACATTCCCAACAACAGTGTCATAGGGTTCCTCTTTCTCTGCATCCTCCCCAGCATTTGTTGTTGGGGGTCTTTTAAACATATGTCATTCTCACGGGTGTGAGATGATATCTTACTGTGGTTTTGACCTGCGTTGCTCTTCTTAAAAGCCGCGGGCCTCTTTCCTTCTACTGACCTTTTGAGTATCCCCTTTGATGAACTCTCTGCTCATTTATTAATCAGGTTTTAAAAAATTGTTTAATTGAATACGTTTTTGTATATCTTGGATATTAATTCTTGTCAATTGTTTAGCCTGTGAATATTTTCTCCCACTCGGTAGGATGTCTTTTTAATCTACTTCTATTTCTTTCTCTGTGTAAAAGCTTTTTAATTTAAGTAACTCCAATTGTTTTTTTTTGCTGTTATTTCCCTTGTCATAGGGTTCTAGTCTTCAAAAACATCTATATCATTGATGTCATGAAACATATGGCCAATGTTTTCTTCTATACATTTTATTTTTGCAGGTTTCATATCTAAGTCTTTAATCCATTTAGAATTTAATTTTTCTCATGGTGTTAGAGAGTGATCCGAGTTCAGTTTTCTCATTGGTTAAAGAGACTTTCCTTTCACCATTGTATGGTCATGGCTCCTTTATCATGAAGTAGGTATTTCTATATATGTGAATCTATTTCTGGGCTTTTGATTTTGACATTGACCTGTTTTTATATTTTGTATGAATGGAATCACACAGCATGCATACTTGGATCCAACTTTTTTGGCTCAATATTGTGTCTGTGAGTGTCATCTCTGTTGCACAGATTCAGTATATATTTTGGAGTGGAACTAACAGGACTTGGAGATTCATCAAGTGCACTTGGCTAGACCACTTCACTTCTCTGAATTCAGTCCCTCCCTTCATCTGGAAAATGGGACTGATGGTGACAGACCCAGATGTTAGGTTGTGGTTGGATCACTGGGCTCCTTGAAAGGGCCTAAATAGGCTCCCCGTGCCTCTACCCTGTCTAAAAATTGCAGCTGTGACCATGAGCACTTGACCTTGGTCTGCCCTACTGTGTGAAACACACACACAGAGTTCTCTCCACCCATGTACCCGTTGCCATTTGCACCTCCAAATGTGAAAACAGCTTTATGCCCGAGATGCCCATCTGCCCCAGCTCTCCTTTCTGTCTTTCAGAGCCCAGTCTTGGGGGCCCTGAGAAGACAAGGCTTTATTTTCAGTAAAACATTACTTGAATAAGGATGCAGGTCTGTGATTACCTCTTTCAGTTAGTTGTATGGTGTTTTAGTTTGTGCAAGCATGCACAAGGATTCAGTCCCAGCTCTCTGAGCCTCTGTGAAGGCAGGGAACATCCCAGGTACCTCTCAGGGGATGGTGAGGAAGGAGGAAGACAGGGGCTGCCCCACGACAAAGGACAAAGCCCGGGAGCCTGTGATGCCTGCACCATGATTTCAGAAGTGGCTGCACTTTGCATCCTCAGGAGGAGGAAGCCTGAACACTCCCACAGGTTCTGATATGATTGATTGGGGGAGGAGGATGCATGGACATCGGGAACTTCTAAAAGAATGTGCCAACCACGTTTCTGGCACAAAGTGGGAGCACACTAAATGTTGACACTGGGAGAAAGAAGCCGAGCAGGTTTGGGAGACTAGACAGTTCAACTTCCTGTGGCTAGCGCGCGGTTCCTGCCGCCCCCCTCCTCCTTCCCCCCCCCCTCCCCAACCCGCTGCCCCTCTCTCCCTACCAAGAAAACAAAACAAAACCTCTACTCTGCCTTCGGGTTACGGAAGAATCCATGACGTCTCTCACCTGCCATCTCCTGATCTAGGTGAGCCCGGCCCCTCTGGGTTTGGGGAGGGCTTATCGGGAGACTCCTCTCCCTCCCAGTCAGAGCAGGTGAGCCCGCAGCTCACGAATCGGAGGGGGCGGTGGCCCAGCTGGGAAACAGCCCTGAAATAGACCCCCAGCCACCCCCGCTGGCTCCTCCCAGAATCTGCTCAGGTGAAAAACAACTCTCTCAGTCGACTTATCTTTCTGGGCGTAGGAGGAAGGTGGCTCCAAGCCCTGCAGGCCGTGTAGACCCGGTGTGGGTCCGGCTCAGATCAGCCCGCACCCACCCCACAGTGCCCCAGCGCGCAGTGAGAGGGCTCGGCCACCGGGCGGCGCTGCTGGCCCGCGATGGGGAGCCCGCGCGGTGACTGGGGCTCCCGGCCAGGTTGGTGGGCAGGAGGTCCAGAGCGCGGTTCATCTAAAAGAGGCTCCTCATGAACCTTCTTGGCCTGGGACTCCCCAGAGGTGGCCTCCTTGCATTTGGGGCTGGGTGGAGTGGGGCCGAATGGGTCCTTCATCCCGAGGAGGCCAAGGCAGGGTGCCAGCACGGGCCAGTGCATAAACCCTTTTACAGGAGCTGGCAGAGAGAGAAGTGGGGCCATCTTTTCGGCTTCTTTTTGTCCCACACTCCTGAATTCTGAACTTTGGAGCTGGGGAAGGTGAGGACGATCTATCCATCTAACCATTAATCTGTGTGTCCGTTACCCAACTGCCCGCGGGAATTTGTTGCCCACCGACTATAAATTAGCCGGATGGAAGAAATGGTGGTGGTGGGGGGCAGGCGGTGGGTGTAAAATATTATCCCTCCCGATCAGGGGGAAGCAGATGAATGGGCTGGGTGTATAGGAATTCTAGATCAGGGGTGATGTGCCTTGATGGTCAGGGAGGGATTTCTGGGTAAGAAGTTAAGATGGTTCAGCCAGAGGTGAGAGGGAGAATGGATGGCCAGGGTCTGTGGCTAAGGGTGCAGGGAAGGGAGGCAGAACTACTGCGGTCCAGGACCATCGAGGTGAGGTCACAGTGGGGCCTGAACGCAGGTGTATTGGGTGCAGGCGGAGGAAGATCCTAACCTTTAACCACCTTAACCAGGTGGCTAGCCACTGTCCTGAGCACCCTGGCACTGCCCCCCCCAGGAACATATGGGGTCTGTCATGGCCCTAGCTTCTACTTTTGTGTCCCCGAGGACCCTCCTGCTCTGTTCTCCCCACTTACACACTGCGCTAGGGAGAGGGTCTGCTCTCAGAACCTCTGCAGTATGCGGGGAAAGCCTTTGCCTCTGGAGAAGGTGACATGGGTTCTGCCACAGGCAGGTGGCACTTAGTGGGTTAATCCAATGTCTGAGTCCTCACTATACCTGAGGTCCCTAGAGGGCTGGGGCCAGGGAAGCCATACATTTAAGGGAAAGGAGTTCGGGCAGGGGTTGTGCAGAACTGGGGCCAGGGTCAGATAGCTCTGCGGTGAAACTGCTGTGCACTCCTGGCTGGTGGCTCCCTCTTCCTGAGACTTAGTTGCTCATCTGAACCCTGAAGGGTTGGGTCAGGGAGGCTGAGGGGAGGCCCTGGTGTGGGGACATAGGGGTGAAGTTGGGTGCTGGGGTGGATGGGAAGTCTGGTGTCCTCTGGATAGTGGTGTAGCTGCCCATGACCGCATGCAGTCCTGTTGAGCTCCACCTCCCCACCCCAGCCACTCCCCCACCTTGCTCTTCCCTGTGCCCCATGTCTTCACTTGTGGGGGCTTCCTACCCCACTCCAACTGGATGGAGTTCTATTAATATTTCAGTTTGATGAATTAAAGATTCTTTTCTACCCTCCTCCTTCTGATGTCCCAGGAGGGAATTAAAAGAGCATCCGATTCAATCAAACGCCATTAAAATGCAGCCCACGAGGGTAGAAGCGGGGTGGATGTGGGCTTTTCTTTTTCAGCTTTGCCTCATCCTCTTTGGGGGGTCTGGGTGATGTGTTGGTCTTTGTGGGGCGGGTACAGGAGGCAAGAGAAAGCTGCAGCGAAGGAGGAGAGTGAGAGGTGTTTGCACAATGCTGCTGCCTCCATAGAGGGGAGCAGAGCCCCAGCTAGTTTTCCCCAAATAACTGGGATGTGGGGGCAGGGCAGGCAGGGCAGCTGTGACCCCAGACCCCTGACTATGACAGCTCAGCAGATGTTTTCTGGGTCAACCCAGCTCCCCAGGCTCTCCATGGGAGGCGCTGCAGATGCCTCAGCAGCCACAATGGGAAGCCTGGAGACAGTGCAAGCGGAAGCCATGCTTTTTGGGTCCCCCCTCATAGGAGGTCTTGGGATCATGTCCAGCCTTCTGTCTGGTCAACTGTCTGAGACCCCTTAGGAGGGAGCAACCTCTGAGGCTTCCTACCAGCCCTGTCCAGAAGGTTCCTAAGGAGGGCCAAGGGGGGGTGCCAAAGGAGCCCTCCAGGGATTTCCAGCTCAGCTGTCAATCAGCCAGCTGGGCTGTGGTCTGGGCCCATTTGGAAGACTCTTGCCCCCAGACACGCTCTAAGGCCGCAAACACAGAGAAGGATGCCTTACATCTGAAAAGCGTTTCTGCATCCCAGTCTCTCCTTTCATCCCGGAAGCAGCCTGGAGTGAGCCAGACAGCATCATGATCCACATTTGACAGCTGAGGACAGAGGCTCAAAGTAGGGGAGTGGCCTGGGACGCATGCCTGTTAGAACAGTGGGTGCTGTGGACTGTGTCTGCCACCAGGGCCGTCTGTGGAGTGTGAGACTGAGATCAGAGACTTGTGAAAAAGGATCGGTAGGAAGCGTGTGGAGCTGACCCAGAGAAGGAACTGAGGGTGAAGCAGAGGCATTTCCTGCCCAGGGTAGGTTCCCTCCCCATAATCTCCTTGGCCTCTTGCAGGCCTCCTCCCAAAACCTGCTGGATCCCAAAGCCTGCTGGATTGGGTCCCTCCTGCGCCTGTCACCTGGCTGCCACTCTTGGCTCCCAGAGTCCACCACTCAGCAGAAGGAGCAGGCTTGCCACAAGGCATGGGCAGGCATTGGGGGCTTTTAAATGTTAATTGTATTTTGACATCCCAGCTTGTGACATCCATCCTAAAGACATCTGGCTTGAAGCTGACAGCCCCTGGACATGGGAAGAGAGAGGGATGATAAATAGTTTTAAATTGTAGCGCAGCAAAAGCCCGGAAAATCCCGAGTCTTGAAAAAGAAAGAGAAGGGAAAAGAGGGAGTTGGAGCAAGTGGAAATCAAGGAGAAAGAGGAAGCACCCTTTATTCCTTTATTCTAAGTGGGTCAATCATTCATTTGTTTATCAAGTGAACATTTATTGGGAACCTACTGAATACTTGCAGCCTGTGGAGAGTTGCATACCCAGCCTGACAGAGGTCTCACTCCCTCTCTGGCTCTCAGCCCTTCTAACTTCTGTTCTTCTGCAGGTCTACGTGTTACCCCAGCAGCCCCTCCCTTCCCATCCACCTTTGAACTTGAGAGAGCATTGCTGCCTTCTCTGCTTTTCCTTCCTCATGTCCCCTTCCTCTTCAGCCCTACAGGTGGGAAAACTGAGGCTGAGGAAGGGAAGGGAAGGGAAGGGAAGGGGGAGCATCATCTTTCAGGTCAGGGAGCCCCAGAATAGACCTTTAAAGAAGTTAAAGTTGACCTTGGGCCACTTCTCTCCTTTCACTGACCCCCCAACAGGTCTTCTCTGTCCACCCACTTGGTGACCATTCTTCCCCGATGACTTACCCTCCCAGCAGGTAGGAAGAGACAGAGACAAGGACCCCAGCCTAGCCTTGCACCACCTGTCTGGCACCCCCATTCTTGTGGGATACTTCTGCAGGATGTGTTAAGACCCTTCCATCCTAAATTCTTTAATACCTCATCAGGATTTTGCATCTGGTCCTGAGGACTGTGTTTAGCAGAGCTGGATTCAGAATTTCCTCTTTCTTGTATGTCCAGTCTCTCGCCTCTTTCCATTTGCCAGGTGGGTGGGAGGATGATCATCTGAGTGTACTATGGAGAGAACTTGGTCTCAATGGGGTGGTTACAGGTGTACAAACCTTTATTAGAGATTCCTGGGGCCAGATCTGTTTGGAATTTAGAAAGATAATATGATGCAAATATTATATATTATACTATGCCCCTAAGAGGCCTGGGGCAGTATCCCCAAAACAATATGCTCATTTGTATTCCCACAGTGAATCAGTATCTTCCATCCATGGAGCCAGAAAGTGACCATGATTCGAATTCACATCAGATTTTGCTGCCAGAGAAGTTTGCCCAAAACTTATGGATAAACTTGTAGTTTTTGGGGCAGTTTGGATTTTAAAACTGTGAAAAGGTAATTGCTGCTTTAGCCAACTCTTTACTCCAAGCCTAAGCCTTGAGAATGTTTCAGGGGGTGTAGGACTCTTGGTGGTTAGATCCGTACTGTCTAAGGAAAGAGTAGATCTGGGGGTTCCTCTTCTGCTCACGCTCAGTGGTGTCAGCTCCCAGGCTGGGGGAACTGCAGAGTACTATGCCCTTGAGACTCAATACCTCCATGGGGCCAAGTGAGAGGGGTCGGGGACTGGTACCCAAGGGAGACAGAGTAGGACACTTGCCCCACGCTTCCTCACCCAGGGCCTCGCCTCTGACCCCGGCCCAAGGACACCTCACCTCCTCCAGGCCTGCAGGGTGACTTACGAGTTTCTGGACAGCCTGGGGCCATTGCATTTTTTTTTTGCAGTCAGCTCTTCATCCCGGAAATGTCCTGCCAGGGGACAGTTATTGTTTAAAAAAACTCCCTCATCATTTCCATCTAATGACCTGGTTTAGGGGAAACTCAAATTGAAACCTATCAGCCACAGAGGCTGAGGCAGTGGCAGGGTCAACTCGACATGGGGACATTTATCGGGTGTTAGAGGCCTGCCAGGCTCTCTCTGGGCCCTTGTACCTTCAAGCTCATTTTGATAAATTTCAGCACATTCTAAACCTCAGGATTTTCAAAGACATTTGCCTCTCTTATTAGGATTCTTTTGAAATGAAGAAGTCGCAGAAGTAGCTTGGCTTGTGTGAGTTGTCCACATAGTAGGTGGGAAGAGGTAGGCAAATTATTTTCCCTTACCAGGGAGGCCAAATAAGAGGAAGGTGGCATCTGTTGCAGTAGGAGGGAGCTAGGGCAGAACTCAGGAAGAGCTTCCAGGTCACAGGGCATGAAACACAGATGCGGGACTTTGTACTATGATTTTCTCTATGACCACCTGTCTGTCTCTCTTCCCTCCTCCCAAGCCCTGTGCCCCAGTGCTGCACGGTGTCTCCTTTGCTTTGGGTTAGCCTGTGCACATGGCCACTGGTGGACTAGCGAGACCGCCTGCTTGCCACACCAGTGTCAGTCAGGTCAGCCTCCATTAAAGGATTCAGAATGAGATCCAACCCCAAATCCCAGCATCCTTAGAAGGACCTCAGCCTGGCCTCACTAATGGGGAAACCAATGCGCAGAGATGCTGGGTGACTCTCCCAGGTTGCACAGCCTTAGTGCCTGGGACCTGGCCTCTGGCTCCCAGCCTGTGCCCTCCTCCAGTCGGAGCCAGACTGTGGGGCTGGCAGGGCAGCTGAAGACGGCACTTTGGGCCTTTGCCACGTGTCTCCTCGAGGTCATTTCTGGTCACTTTCCTCACACAGAGGTAGCGCTGTAGCTCTCTTGTTTCCACATAATGCCCCAGTTCCCCTACAACAGTGGACCCCAATTGACGTTCCTGGAGGTATTATGTGAGAGTATATCTGTGTGTGTGTGTGTGTGTGTGTGTGTGTGTGTAAGTCTATGTGTGTATGACAGTCTGTGCGTATTTGTGTGTCTGTCTGTCTCTATGATAAGTCAGTCACAGGTCAGTAAGAGGGAGAAGAGGGTACCCCAGCTGTTCCCAACTGGGATTCATAGGTGAGGACTGGATGGTAGAGAACGATCTGCTGGGAGGCCAGGAAGTTTGGAAGGGCCCAGCATGGCTGCCCAGAAAAGCTAGGCCTCAGGCTGGGAACCTTCAAACTGGACGAGTCCACACATTCAGCCATCTGCCAGCTAACAGTGTTTCTTTTTTTAACCCCTGAAAAATATAGCCTGTCCAGCCTTCTGTGACACAGCTGCGGGGGGCGGGATAATTATGGCCAGAGTGAAGGCAACGCTGAGGGGCGGGGTGGGGGAGAGCGGTTGGGTGAGTTTTGGTTCTCGGTAAACCACGGCCTGTGTTATTTGCAGTTTAATTCACCCATCCATCCATTCATTCAGTGAAAGGATATTGAGGACTATATTTTGTATTAAAAATCACAGTGGGTCCCTCTTATGGGCACCGAGACACAGGACCGGGCGCTGGACATACAGTATTCCCTTCCCTTTCAGTGACTGCCTTGCCGGTAGGACCCCAGCGCCAGTTCTTAGGGTACCTTTGCATGAATCAGACAAGCCCCCAGCCCCCTTTGGGGCAGACACAGCGTTAGGATAGGAGGTCTCACTTGTCAAGCCCCAGATGGGCGGAATTGAAGCCTCTTGGCACCACCTCACCTGAGCAGACCTTGACAGCTTCTGGCAGTCCTGCTCTGAGGTCCACTTCATGGTCTTTCAGGTAGGAGTCGGCGGACCCTGCAGGAGGACCCAGGTACACACGGGTTAGGCTTCCAAGGACAGGCTGTTCCCCAGGATGTGGCTTCTCCAGAGGTGACGGGTTTCTTGCAAGCAGAGAGAAGTGCACACTTGGCTGGGCAGGGCCGCTGGCCTTAGCTTACATCTCTATAAATTGCGTCATGCTGAGGTGCATGCGGCCACTCCTCAAGGGCAGGGTGGTGTTCAGTCATTTGTGTATTCCCCGGGCTGGGAAAGGAGCAGGAGCTCAAATAGCTATTGGTTGCACTTAAAAAAAAAAAAAATGGTATGAATGATTCCCTTCCATCAGAGACCCCAGTCTGATTGGGTAAATGACATGTTTGGGGCCAGTCTTACCTGTGATAGCACAGAGTCCACACTTTGCTTATATTTATTCATTCACCAAATCATGAGCTCACACAATGGGTCAGGCACAGTGCCAGGCACTAGATGAACCACGGTGACAATGTCATTCTGCCCTGGCATAGTCGGGAATTCTGGAGGAGTGGGACCCTGAGCTGTTCTTCAGGAAGGGGTGCAGGCACGGGAGAAAGGGCAGACCGATAGGGGGAGGGTCAGGTTCTGCTGTCCCAGACATGCTGACCTGTAAGGATTTTTTTCTGTGGAAATTAGGGTTGGGCTGTATGTGGGGGTGCGGGGGACTGAGTCCTCCCAGGCCTGGGAACAGTTGAGCCTAGAGTGGCACTTTGCAGGTCAGCCAGGAGAGCTGAGGTCCTGATGAGAAGGGCCTGGCCTGCTTCTCCAGCCTTTCTGCCAGCTACCCTGTCCCCCAGCTCCCTGGCACTGTGCTTAGCACCCTCCCCGGGACAAGGACAGTCACACGTCACAGCTGTAATTGAAGTTGCTTCTGCAGTCTGGGAGGAGATGCTCTTGCAATCCTAAGAGGGCTGCATGGTTCCCTCCCTCTCTTCCTCCCTTCTACCTCCCAGGCCGGCCCTCTCCTGGAATTTTTCATAGCGCCCCCTGGCAAGGAGGAGAACCTGGGCCCTCGCGAGTGAGGTAATTCTTCCCTAGGTTTATTCCAGCTTGCCGGCCAGGCCACCTGTTACACTTTGCAAATCCTGCTGGAGAGAAACCTGTGGGCTGTGGGCCAAGGGATGGGGGTTCCCCTAGCCTGGTGGGGTTCTGGAGTGGAGGAGTCTCAGTGGAAAAGTGGCCCCCTACAGGCTGTGACCAGTCTCCCCCACCCCTCCCCGCAAATGTGCTGGAACCAGGAGCAGTGAGGTGTGCAATGAATATGCCACAGGGGGGCACACGCCACGTGCGTGCGGATGTGTGAGAAGCAGCCGTGAGAGTGGGGGTTCTAGTGACGCACGGGGGTGGGGAGGAGCGCAACCCGTTTGCATCGCAGTGCTTCGCTGTACTTCTCAGGGTGTGTGTCGGGAGGCTATGTCCCCTGACTCTCCGCCTTTGGGGTCGGGAAGGGTCCCTGCCACGTCCTCTGGATCAGAGAGACCCCCTCGCACGGTGGGGGTGGGGAGGGGGTAGAAAAAGGGGCTTCCAGGAGAGGGCGCCGGTGGGGTTTGGTGGGAGGGGAAGCAGCCGGCGGGGTGGGTGTGGAGGGGTAGCCGGGCACTTTGCTAGCTCCAGGCTTCCGGCGGTGGAGACACAGCCCCAACCTTCCGGCGGTGGAGATGCGGGGTCGGGGGTGGGCTCCCAGGTGCTCTCTCTTTAAAAGCCCGGCGGAAGCGCTGCGCGCTCGGCCCGCACTCGCAGCGCAAACTTGCCAGGCTGGGCTCGCGCCTTCTTGAGTGCGGCAGCGGCAGTGGGAGCTGGGCCTGAGCGGCTGCGGTCCCCTCGCCCCCTAGTGCTCTCGGGCGCTCCCGCCCCCTCCCGCAGCCTCCCCTCTCCGCGTCTTCCTCGCTTCTCTGTCTCTCGCTCTCTGTCTCTCGCTCCCTCTCTCGCTCGCTCTCCAGCGCGCTCTCTCGCTCGCTCTCATTTTTTCCTGCTGCTGCTGCCGCTGCCGCGGCGCCGCCGGGCGTCCGCATCTCGGCTGGCTGCGCTCGTTGGTCGGCTCCCGTTCTACTCCCTTTCCAGTCCCGAGCCCTCGGCGGGACCCCGCTCCCCAAAGCCGCTTCTCCGGCTCCCGCCGGCTCCGACGCCGGGCTGCGTGGCGCCCGGAGCAGGGCTTGCCGCCGCTCCCTCGCTCGCTTGCTAGCTCTCGCCGGAGCAGCAGCCGAACACCGCGCGCTTGGCGGCAGCCCGGGCCGGGCTGCCGCCAGCTCATCCCCGCTGCGTCCCGGACTCCGGGCGGCTCCGCGCCGGGCTCGGTCCGCAGCGTCAGCGCCGCCCGCCGCGGCCCGGACTCTGGGCGCCGCGAGAACCAAGCCTCCGGCCGCCGCCTCCTTGCGTCCCCAGGGCAGGCGGGCGCGCCAACGACCACTCGCCGCGGCTCAGACCTCGCTGGCGCGCGGTGAGTTGTGGCCCGCGGGGAACGGGCAGAGGGAACTGTGCCCTCCGGCCTTGGGGGCGCGGGCTGCGGCGGGGACACCCGGGCTCAGGGAGGTGGCCTCTGACTAGCTCCCGCGCTTGGGGCGGCCGGGAACGGTGCCCTCACGCCTGGAGGGAGCGGGTCCGGGGCTGGAGGCTCGTCCCTCAGGACTGGGGCCAGTTTTCCGATTGCCCCCAGTGGGGGAGTGGGGCAGTAGCTTTTCTGCGGGCCGAGGGAAAGTGTTTGTGTGTGGGGATTATGTCAGGTTCCACTGGATGGTGGGTCGTGCTAGCTCTCAGGTGGGGGCGGCGACATTAGAGCTCCCCCACAACAGAGAGGCAGGGCAGGCGGGGGTGGGGGAACGGGGCATCCTTTGCACCCCTACCTCATGACTCGGGGAGGGAGGACAGCGCCAGCCTCGCGCGCCGCGGCTCATTTCCCGGGCACCGCGTCCGGCTCCTGCGCCTGCCCCAGCGCCGCTTTTGACACCGGCCAGAGCTCGGCGCCCGCTTGCCGGTGGCGAAGGGGATTGGGACGGCGCCCAGATCTGGTGGGTCTACCTAAGACCCCTGGACTTCAGAGTGGGATGTTCTTCGGACACTTGGGACTGACCCTCTCAGAGACCGCGATGAACCCATACCTCTACGCGTAGACCAAGAGGGCAGACTGTGTTGTGTGTGTGTGTGTGTGTGTGTGTGTGTGTGTGTGTGTGTGTGTCTGGGTGTGCGCGCGTGCGCGTGCGTGTGTTGGGGGGGTCCCCTGTGGGGTCGGGCTTCCCCGACGCCAGAGAACTGAAGGCGCCCCCTCCCCGCGCGGGGGCGGGGCTGGAGGTGGAGGCGGGTACTGAGAGGCGCCCCCGCACTGGGATGGTCTGAGGCTGTTTGTGCCGAAATGGGGCAGCAGGGGTGGCGGCAGGGCGTCCTGAGGCTCGAACAGACGAGCGCCCCCTTGCCCCTAGGCCACGAGTGACGTCCCTGTCCTCGACACCCTGTCCTTTTTGGAGGAGGCTCCTTGCTTCTTTCCCTCCTCTCCATATCACCCCTGCCCCCGGGATGGGAGGGAGCTGATTTTCCACTGAACTGGGCTTGCCTAGTGGGGTGCCCAAAGCCACGTGTCTGCTGGAGCAGTTGTTTGTCTGCTCCTCTGTCAGTTTGGCAGAAAACCCTGGTGTTGGGGGAGAGGGAGTTTTGTGTGTGTGTGTGTGTGTGTGTGTGTGTGTGTGTGAGTGTTTCCTGCATGTTCCCTTCTCTTCTCCATAGGGGGTGACAGTGGGCCTCGGGCAGGGTCTCCAGGCTGTATACCACAACCCCACAGCCTGCTCCGCAGCCTCACGTCCTGGGGCCAGCTCATGGTAGATGTGAGAAATGTTCTAATTCCTGCTTTCCCCAGGGTGTGCCCTGGGCCTGCCCCACTTCTCTCCCCGAAGCCACCTGGGATTTGGGGCCTGGTATGCCTGCAGGGTCTAGTAGTGGGGCAACTTCTGTGAAGAACTGAGAACGTGCAGTAGCCTTTCCTCAGGACCTTTCCTGAGGTGGCAGAGAGAATTCCCACAGAGGAATCTGGAGGCGCCGGGGTGTGGTTACCTAGGCCAGGTGTTCCCCTCTCCTGGGCAGGCCCTGGGAGTTAGTGGAGAAGGCCCTGAAGAGGACCTGACTATAGTGGAGAGCAGGTGTCAGATTCCTGTCCCTCTCTCTGGCCCCCAAAGGACCACTTCCTGAAGGGCCTTTTAGCCCTTTGCGTTCTGTCCTTGGGGTGGGGTTTGTGGGGCTTTGGGATGGTGCCCCTAAACCTCTGCCGAGCCTATGAATTAGGTGAATTATGAATTAGGCTTCACCTCTCCTGCCTCCCACTTTTGTCCTTTTAGCCATAAGGCTTGCCCCATCCGTTACTACTTTCATATCAGTGACAAAAATGTCCCAAAAGTTATCCTCCCCCAAGGCCTTAGTCACTTCATAGGCTGTCCCTCCCAGGGACATTGGCACCTAAGAGAGACCCAGAGAGGAAGATGGTAGTGCGTAACCCAAGGGAATGCTCTACCTAAGCTGGCTTTTCAGGAGCAGGATGTGTGGTATTTGGGGTGGGGGATGAGGTGGCAAACACCACTTGGCATAGAACAGGGCCTGAGCAGGCAGAGGCCGGAGGTGGGAGTGTGTTAGGAGTTGAGCTGCTTTCTCAGCCTCAGTGGCCTGGTGTAGGCCGTTCAGCCCTTCCTCCCTCATCCCTCCTCCCCCAACCTGCGTCTGGGCGGCTTCATTCTGTTGGAGGCATGACGTCTCCAGGAGCGCCTTGCACAGCAGCAGGCAGGCTGCCCGAGGTAGGTGAGAGAGTGGCGAGGTAGGTGAGAGAGCGGCGTGAGTGAGCAGGCAAGTAAGCCAATGAGTGAGCAGTATGCTAGCCAGAAGGGTCAGGCCAGAAAGACTCTGCAGCCCCCACCCCTATCCTGAGGGATCCTCATCCCAACCTCCAGGATGCTGGGCCACATCTGTACCGGCCCTGCTGGAGGGGGGACAACTGGCAGGAAAAGAGGCGACCAGGACCCACAGTCTTCTGAGCTCTGTAATTACAGCCAGTAGACACATCCTTTCCCCGAGACAAGTGTGGAACCGCAACCCCTAATTACCACCCACCCTAAGACATCTGCCTACCCCTGCTGTCCTCCTCTGTGAGGCCTAGAACCCAAATTTGCATTGGGAGGGCCTGCTGGCTCCTGGCTGGAGGGTTAAAACCGCACATCTGCAGAGAGCTAACAGCCTTTGCTGCCGGAGAAGTCAGGGGGCATCTGGCATCTGGGCTGTCGCCCCGCTTGCTGGGGCTCGCAGAAGCGCTGCGGGCTGACCAGGCTGACCCGAGGGAGGAGGCCGAGGGGCTTCTCTGGGTGGGGGAGCAGAGGATGCCAGCTTTCTGGTGGCTCCATCCAGATTGGTTCCTGGAAGGAGCAGGGAAGGATCATTTTGTTGTCTACTCTGCCCTATTTAGCAGGGGACTATCAAAAATTAATTTCCAGATTTCATTGCCTTTGCCCTGGCAGAGTACAGACTGCCTTTTCTCTAGCTCCTGGGAGCTCCGTTTCTCTCCTCACTGCACTGTCTCTGGCCTCCCTCTGCCTCTCCACTGTCTCCCTGCTGCCTCCTACCTGAAGGCAATGCTGGGAGCTTCGGGTCTCCAACAACCCTCCTTATCCCTCCAGTCCTGGAGGGGGGCACTGGGAGCTTCTGCCTCAGTTCCCCCCTGCTCCACCCTGCCTGAGCCTGCTCTTGAAAGGGAGGCATTTAAAAGAACTTGCTTAGAAAGGAGGAAGCCCACCACCATCCGGCCAGCCCACTCGGAGCCCTGTCTACCTGCGTCCTACCTTCTGACCTGAGCGAGGCTCTCCCAGCCCATCTGTGTTTCTCTTGGCTCCTTGGAAAAATGAGCACCGCAAGGATAGTAAAAATCACTCCTTAAATTAAAGCTGATGACTCCCGTCAAAATGTTTTATTATTAACCTCAGCGTTTAGCAATCTCGTGGCAGCAGTGAGGCACAAATATATGTGTATACACGTATATTAAATAAATTGGGGAACGCAGAACATAATGACATTATCTGGACCCCATTCAATTAAGGTAGATATTATCTGCTCTAATTGGGAAATGCCAGCCTGTAATGACAGCCCATGCCATCTTGGGGCCGAAGCACGCCGACAGGCAGCCACGCTGATGAGCAGGTTATGTGTCTAGTTCAGTCTCACTTCTTCTGAAGGAAGCGCTGGTCGCCTTTGCTGATGGTGGAGAGTCCCAGGACAGCTCAGCCAGCTGTTTGGCCCAGGCTGAACCCCTGCATCAGGCCCAGGAGTCTGGGTCCTGCCGAGTCCCTGACACTCAGCCCTGCTGGCCACCCCTTGTCTCCTCAGAGTGACAGAAACTAGCCCCTGGGCCTGTTTTCTGGTTGAGACCGGGGCTTCCAGTAAAAATACCGTTATTGCTACAGGGTTATTTTTAGATTTGAATATAGATATAAAGATGGGGGACTTGACCTGGATTCTTCAGTTTCTGGCCATGTCTCAGATGTTACTGCCCCTTCTCTGTGCCCGGCCTCAGTGCCCAGCCTAGGGATGGAAGTCTCATCCACAGTGTGGCTCTGTCCATGGCAGTGCAAGGCAATAGAACTTGAATGTTGATTCCCTACGCCAGGGGACCCCAGCTTTCCAGGGCAGTGCCTGGGCTGTGCGGGCTCTGGTTTAAGGAGGGGGAGACAGGAAGAAGGAGGAAAGAGGAAGAAACGGCATTAGTGGTAAAACCTGTAATAGCAACAGCTGCAAACAAAGACACTGCCCACTTGGGTCTTGTGCCAGAAGACTGGGGATGCTGGTGGCATGTGTGGGTGAGAGTGAGAGACCTAGGGGTCTACATGGGAGTGGAGACCTGGAAATTGGAGAGCTGGGCACAGGGCAAGGTCAAGGGTGGGCATTTTCTGGGCTGAGCTGATGGAACCAAGGGCCCATGAGGTATGCTTGATTTGCCCACCTACTGATGTGAGCTTCTGTGGCCTTAGCAGGTGGCTGCTCTCAGAGCTTCAGCTTTCTTTTGTCAAAGACTTCTCGTGGGCCCTGATTTCTCTGTGCCCACCTTGAACCTCAAGGTCCTTCTTGCTCCTGTGTTCAGTCCCCTCTCGGAACTTTCTTGCCTCTCCCCCTTCCCACTGCTTTCTGGTCACACTGACTTCTTCGCTGTTCCTTGCACAGTGACTGCCAAGCACATGCCCAGGGCTTTTGCACATCTTCTCTATCTGGGATGCTCTTCTCCAGACACCCAGGGTTCACACCTTTGCTATTTTAAATTTATGCGCAAATGCCACCTCCTCAGAGAAGCCTTCCCTGATTATCTGTTTCCAAAAAAACCTCCCCTTTTCCTTACCTGCCTTATCTTTCTTCATGGCCCCTTGGCTTCCCCAGGTGTCTCATATCTGTGTGTGGATACATTATTGTCTCCTGTGCTTCCTTTCCTGGGACATTGGCAGGTGTTTGTGTCTCTTTTGCTCTGATTTCTCCAGTGTCCTGCGCAGAGCTTGGCATAGTAGGTACTCAGCACATATTTGAATGACATATTGAATGACTGAATGGTTGTGGCGGAAGGCGTTGGGTTCCATGCCTGACCACTAGAGAGGGTTGTAAGAATTCAGGGCAAAATCTGAGGCTACTTTGTGAAGCGGGAATGCTGGCGCATCCCCCTGACCTGGGCTCTGCTTCAGTGGGGGTGGCTACTGTGCTGGCACAGGGACCCAACTTTGATCACTTACTGAGAATTTCTATGTTCTCAGCCTTGGGCTAGAAATGGGAGATATGCCCTAGAAAAGGGCAGTGCCATTCATGCAAAACCTTAATGTACTCCCAGGCTCATCAGGGTCAAATAACACACAGACACTTTATGGTGCACTAACTGTGGAGGATGGAGAGAATGGGACTGGAGCAATCAGGGCAGGCTTCCTGGAGGAGGAAAGCTCCAGTTGCTATTTGAAGGACGAACCTCACAGGGAGGAGGCTAGAGGGAACCATAAGGTGGGGGAAGCAACAGCAACCTATTTGAAATTCTTCCCTCCTAGTTTCCATTGGAATTAAGCTAAAGAACTACTTCTTCCATCTCTCCCATGACCCTCCCACCTTCCCTTCCTAATGTATTTCTCTAGAGCCTGCCACATGCCCAGCACAGAACCAGTCACTTCAAAGTCAGACCCTTGTTTTGGTGGAATAGGGAGGGGACAGCTTGTGAAGGTCTGGGGCTTCTGAACTTGGGAGTATTTTTGATCAGACTGGTGAGCTGGAGCAGCTCAGACGGAGTGAAGGGAAGGGGGCACGGGGATCAGGCACCCTCTGTGCCCTCCTTGCTCTTACCTGGAGTGGATGAGTATCTGGAAACAGGGATGCTCTTTCTATTAATGAGGATATAGGTTACTTGGGAGAGAAAGTTGGAAGAGCCTGGAATCATTCACTAGTGCCACATCATTCATTCACTTACACAAACCCTGATGGGGGTGCTAGATGCCAGACTAGGCTGGGATGTGGAGACGTGGAGACGAGTATGACATAATCTCCCACGGACTGGGATGCTTCTTGGTGGAGATCAGACTGTGGACTTTGTCACTAGTGCGGCTGGCGTGGAGTGAGGCTTCTTATGACCGGCTCCCTGGGGGAGACTGTCCTGCAAACCACACCTCTGCCCAGTCAGTGTGAAGTGTCCCCAGAGGGATGAGAGGGAGGGGGCTACAGAGGTGGCCTGCCGGGGAGTGGGGAGTGGGTGGGTGGTCTCAGGCCCAGCTGGCTTGGCTTCTGGGTGGGGGTGGTATAGGAAAATGGGGAGAGACCCGGTGTTCTCCCTCATTTTCCCCTTTGGAGAGCAAAGCTGCCGCTCTAGCTTCTGGAGGCATGTGAGATGTGGGTGATGAGGCATCTAAACAGCTCGGGATATTCAAAACAGACTCCACTCATCCATTCACAATTCCCCAGCTTTTCTGAGCACCTGGGCTGGGCTGGGCCCAGCAAAGGCAAAGGTGACTAGAGAGGAATAAATGCTGGAAGGAACTTGGGAAAGCTGGGGGGAGGGACATCCAGGGGGCTGGGTTCCTGGTTCCAGGCAGTGGGATGGGGGGTGGCTGGGGTAGCCCTGGGCATCCTTGGAGCCCTCTCTGGAGCCTGGTTCCTCAGCTTTCAGCTGAGGGCTGAAAGCAGCAATGAACACTTTGGTTATGGCCCCCAACACAGGGGGCTAAGTACGGGGTCTCTACTGCCTGTCCCACCCCCCCGCCCCAGCCCACTTTGTTTTGGTGTTTGGGTTTCATTTTATTTCCTCAATTTCAGGGAATAAAAAGAAAGTTCAGTAAAAATTAATTTGGAGCTTAGTGAAATCAAGGTATCTTTCTTTGGATCTGTTGTTTTGTGGTTTGTGGTTCTGTTTGGCTCAGGTCCTGGTTGCAGAAAGGATTTAAGTTAGATGTGAGGAAGGCACAGAACTTGCGCTTGTTTGCATGTGGGAACAACAGAGGCAGGCTTTCGATCCTTTCTGCAGGGCCGCAGGTATCAGAGGCCCTCAGGTGGGGTGGGGGAGGCAGGGTAGACGGCAGTATTCACCCTGACTCCCCTCCCCTCACCTTGCTGTTCACGCCTCCCCCCCCCCCAGAATGTTCTGGAAAACCCTGTTGGCCAGTGAGATTGCTGTGGAGATGACCGCATTCTCTTCCCTCTGTTCCTTATTCCCTTCCTGCTGAGCTCTAGCCTCCCCAGGAGCCCAAGAATCTAGCTGGGCCAGAGAGGGAATGTGGCCCCCCAGGAACAGGTAACTGGGAGAGAAAGGGAAGCGAGAGAATGGAGGAGAGACCTGTTGGGGCTGGCAGTGTCTTGGACCTACAGCCACACTGGTGATTTTGCCTGGGGAAGGGCCCCCAGCTGTCCTAGGTTTGAGCTTGTCAGACTGTTTTGGAATGGTGGGGAGCCTGAGGACTCCAAGCCTCCTCCCCGACCCCAGCTCCTCTCTCTCTTGCAGAGGGAGACAGCCCTTTGGGGGATCAGCCTTGACTTCTCCCCTCCCCCCTCCTCAGCCTCTGCTCTTGGTGGCTCCTTTCACTCACAGGGTATTTTTACTTTTCCCTTGTTCTTGTTACATGATCAAAGGAAGGAGGGGAGTCTAAAAGAGGCGGTGGTTTGCCCAGCTCTTTGGAAAAGCTCAGAAAAGGCAGGCCTGGGAGGACTGAGGGATGGAGTGAGTGAGATCTGCCATAAGTAGGGAGGGGGTCTGGTGGAAGAGGCCCTGTGGGCTGTCTGACCAGCTTGGGGCTGGCCTACTTCCTTGGGGTCTTGATTCTAATCTTGGAAGTATTTACCTT
>PVIJ01016460.1:11158-32739 GCA_004024925.1 Scalopus aquaticus | reverse complement strand
AACCCACATTTCTTTAACTGCTCCTGTCACACTGAGCCTCTAATGAGGAGCAGAAAAGGACTTGTCCCTGCTACCAAAGTATCATTTCACACTCCCCCCCACCCCGATGAAACAGCCCCCCATGAAAATGTTTGTCTGTGGGCACAGATTTAGTGAGCTACGGGCTAGAGCTGACAGCCAGGTGTGGTGGAGGAATCTCGCTACAGCAGCTTGGGGGGCCTGGCCACCCCTGCTCTGTGGACCCAGAGGAGAAGGTGCAGGCATTTTCAACCAGGGAGACATGAGACCAGAACATCAGCTTGGGCACCACAAGGTGAAGAGGGCCGTGAATAGAGTCCAAAGCTATTAATCTGTGAAATAAGCATTTAGAAATGTCATCTGTCTAGAGATCAAGTGTGACTCCTCATTTTAAGGATGAGGAAAGGAGACTCACAGGAGTTGAGGGTCAGGCAGCATCAAGTGGTCCCCCAAGTGGCGTGAGAGCCACGTAAGGTCACCTGTCTGAGCCACGTCACAATGGCAGCTGTTCTCCTTAGCGGTGATGGATAGAGGCAAAGAGGTGATGTGAGCACTCTGCGAGTAAACACAGCAGCGACTCGCAAGTCTGATGACTTACCAGAAACAAATGTGGTTGTAGTAACTTAAATTGTTCCCCAAAATATGCCCAAGTTTTAAAACCTGGGGCCAATGCAGGTGACCTTATTTGAATGGCCGTATTTGCCAATGTAGCTAAGTTAAGGCTCTCGGGGTGAGATGTTCCTGCAGTTAAGGGGCTGCCCTGAACCCACAGCCCGGCATTCTTGTAGGAGAAAGGAGTGGGTGGTCTCACCCGCAGAGACACAGAGAAGACCCAGCTGAAGATGGACTCAGATCGTGGTGACTCTACCTCAAAGCCAGAAGCCTGTGGAAGCAGGAAGCGTACAGAAGCTCTTCCTCTGGAGCCTCCAGCGAGAGCCTGGCCTGCCAACACACGGGCGCCTCCAGCCAGCCCCCAAAGCAGGAAGAGAGAGCACATTTCTTTTGTTTGAAACACCAAGTTTGGGACCGTTTGATATAGTAACCCCAGGCAACTGATTCAAGTATGAAAACTTCCAATGGAGAAAGCCACAGGGGAAGAAGTTTCCATTGTTCCCGTAGTGACTGTTTGTTTAATGACCAACACCTCTAGCGGCTTCATGAAGTTTTGTATTCGGGATAACTCTCCCTGTAAATGCTGATGCTCTAAGATCCCAAACACTTAGCCTTATCTAGGGCCCTGTCCCCCTCCCAGCCTCATCTCCTTCCAGCTTTCCCCTTCTCCAGAGTCTCAACCACACCGATCTCTCAGTTACTAGAACACGCCAGCTCAGCTCCCCGCTCTGACTGGGTGCATGTGCTTCTCCTACGTGGGAGGTGCCTTCCCTGGTCTAAACTCCACCCCAAAATGTGACTTTCCAGGAAGCGAGTTAAAATAGACCCACCCTGGTGCTGGGCGTGGGTGCAGGCGTGCTCTGAGCCACACGCAGCTCCGTAAACCGATGTTAGGCAATTAAAATAATTCATTTAAAAAGATCAGCCTCACCCCACCCTCTTCTTCCCCTTGTGATGTCTCCTCACACCTTCTCTTCTTCATAACAGTGGTCAAAGTTTATAATTGTGCAGGGGCGACACCTAGGTTATTTCCCTTCACCACGCCGGCTCTATGAGGGCGGGCAGGGCTTTTTGCTCATTCTCAGGTTCCAGGACCAGCGAGGCTCCTGGCCTGGAACAGATACTGTAAACTCTTGGTAAAATGATGACTGAGAATAGTTAGGCTTGCTCCCTTACTTGTGGTCCCTGATCACAGCTCAGACTATCCGCTCTTCACTCTGACAGCGGCCTGTTTTCACAGGTGAGGCTGAAACCACAGGTGAATCAGCGCGCCAGCGTCATCCCAAAATTAAGCTATTTTAGTCCTGTCTGAAATTCTCCCCTGTGAATTTCTAAACCGTTGAAAGCTCCACTCTGTCCCAAAGGCACATTATAAAAAGTCAACGCAGGAAAAAGTGTCGCAGGCCTGTTCTGGCCATTCTTCCCAGCTGTGACTTTCACGGATTGCCCCGTCTGCCCTCACTATCCCTGTTGTCCTGTGTACTCAGTAGACATTTGTTGGGCGCCTGGCAGACTGCAGTGATCATCTTCAGAGCACCCTTAAATCTGTAGGGGGTTGGGAAGAGCACAGGACAGTGGTTGTGGAGTGGGGTGTGTAGGGTGGTGGTTAGGGACGGAAGAGGTGAATCCAAGTGAGACCAGGGTGTTAAAGTCGTATCTCCAGAGGAAGCAACTCTTGAGTCAAGCCTTGAATGAAGGGTGTGGGACGTTGGTTAAAGGCATAACAGTTGGTCTGGGGTGGGTTGCTACCTTTTGGCATTTTGAGCAGAATAGTGCTTTGTTATAAGGAACTGTGTGGTATGTTTTTGCATATTATCCACATTCTGGCCTCTGCCCACGAGGCTCCAGTGTGACAACCCATCACCTAATATTTCCTGATAGTCCTGTGACTGCAGCACACACCCCACTTGAAAGCCACAGCTACGGGCACAGGAAGCAGCCCACCAAAAGGAGGGCTCGTGTGAGTCTCCCCAAGCATTCCCATACTGCTCTCGGGCAGAGGGCATGGGGGGCTGATGTGGGAGTGGAGGGAGAAGGGAGGACCTGGGTCTGACACCAGAGGTTTCAAGAGTTAAGCTGGGGAGTCTGGAACTTCACCCCGAAAACTCGTGGGAGGAACTAGAAGGATTTTAAGGAGGGGATGGGGGATGTAGGCTAACTTGTGCTGAAGAAAAGTCACGCTGACCCCATGGAAAGGGTGGATTGAGTGGAGCTCAGATGAAGGCTGAGAAGAGATGAGCTTGGCGAGGAAGGAAGAGGAAGATGGGGCAGATAACCGATCAGATCTCTAGGACTGGGCCTGGGATGGCTTCTAGAATGTTGGCTTGGGTGGTTGGAAACCAGCCTCACACATGCTCTCCACCACTAGCTAGAAATGAAGCCCCAGGACTCTCTGAGCAGAACTCTCTGAGGCCTGACCTCAGACAAATTACTTGCGAAGTTTTTTAAGTGTGACCTAGGTGAACTCGTGCTATAATAAATAAAAAAGCACTACCTAAGGCTACAAATTCAATTAGGCCTTCAGCAAAGAGTCCTAGAGCAGACTGTCCAAAAACAAACAAATAAACAAAAAAAAACACCCCACTAGTTCTCAAAGTAATCAATATAATAGATAGAGAGCCTTAGTAAATTTCCACCACCTCCCTGCTCTGCTCCCTCAAGCAATGTCTAAAACAAGTGAGGCAAAGAGGCAAATTAAAGAATTGAAGTCATTTTTCTTGCCTGATTGTCCAGAAAATTGTCTCATCTCTGTTTTATTTTCTGAGTCTATATAATGCTAACCAAAAATGGAGTACATTTAGATATCAATAAACAGATGGACATGACGAAGAGAAACAATGGCCAGCAGAAGAATTAGCATTTGGCAGCCCTTCTGTCTCTATTCAGCCATTTCTCAGGATACAAGGCATGTCCTGTGTGTGAGAAGGGGCAGGAGGAAACTTGATGGTCACCTACTTCAAGAACAGGACGAAGACTCCCAGCTGAAATATGCCAGGGCAATTAACAACCCAGGACAAAGCATCATCATTTTTCTGTTTTTCTGGAAAGTTCTGTTTCACAAAGCCAGGAACATGCCTCACATTTCCACCTGAGAAAGATGGGAGCTCAAGCACTATTCTAGGCTTTGGGGGTGGGGAGTGGCCTGAGAAGGTCTGGACTGAGTTCATGGCAATTGGTTTAGGTAAAACTAATGTGCAACTGAAAAAGGTTATCTGCAAATAGTCCCTGTATTTAACCAGGTACCATCATCCAGCTTTTTACTAGGAGATTATTTAAGCAAGTCCCAAATGAGAATCATTCAAAACAAAGCATCTGGAATTTTAAAGAATACCAAAAAGTATTCATACAGAAATATGAGGTATAAATGGAATTTTTATGTATTGATAAATATGTGTTCTCAAGTATTTGGCTTCAAGGACATAGAAAAAATAGAAATCCTTACTAATCCATGAAATGGATTTTATTTTATTTTGAAAATCATCAATCTTAAGATCACTGAAATGGCATATATTTGACAAAACATAATCCAAACCATAGTTCAGAAATTAAAAATTGTAATACACAGCTCACATTGATCAAATTTACTGTAATTTTTTTATTACCACTAAAAAGAACACTGATTTTTTTACTTCACATGTGCCGTACACCCTGCTTGGCCTTCCCCTGGATAGCTCATTGCGCTTCCCAGTCATCACAGGTAAAAATATGATTATTCCCATTTTACCTGTAAAGAAGTTAGCATCCAGGTAAAAGAATTTTCTGAAGTTCTTAAGGCTCGTAAGTGGCTACCCTGGAATCAGGGGAGAGCATTTTCCCCATACTTCATGAAGAACAAGACAGACACAAGCAATTAGTCACTTGCAGATTTTGAATATAAAGTTTTGATAAAGACAAGTTGCTATTGACATATAAAATAAAACAACCAGTTCTCAGATTGAGGGCAATGGAGTTGACAACACAGAATATCACATTGATTTCCACGAATCTGCATTAATATGAGTGTCGCTTCTAACTTCCTAACTGCTGTAAGATACTCAGCTCAGAGAGCAAGGGGAAGAGCATTATTTGAGCAATTTAAAAATATTTTTATATTGATACTTAGTTCCATTTCAAATGTCTTTGTTGGGAATTGGGCCCATCTGAATTCTAAAAGGCACTTGAGCTTCAAACTTTATTCAATGGTATGAAAACATAACTGAATATTTAATTTCCTGAAATGGTTCCAAACTACAGAAATATCGAGAAAGCTTATGGACCAGAAAACAAAAGATCATAGGTTTAGGGATTCATGATTGATACATGAACCCTCTAAGTGAATAACTCACCAGCCAGTTTGGAGGGTATTTTTGTTTCGTTTATTTCTTTTAATGCAATCAGAGTTAAAAGAATCTTACACATCTCCGTGTTAGAGATTTAAATCACATTCCTGACAGCAGGCTCCACCTAAATCTTCTGAAAAATATATTAAATCAGGATGATAATTGTTCAGTAAAATTTCTCCTAGAAGTATAGTAAATATGATTGATTTAATATATCATTGAGATCCTACTGGAAAAAAATGGCATAAAAAGCCACATTCTGTTACCATTTTTATAACTTGCATTTTTGTAAAGTGACCATTAGCATAATATAGTCATATCGTTACTACAGTCTGCACAGATGAAAGTATCTCAAAGCCAACATTACATTTTCATCAAGTAAATGACCATGTGTTTCAATAAACACAATTATGAATGTTAATATACCAACAGATTGAGTAATTTGATTTTTCAGCATCGGTGTTTATAGGAAGAAAACAAATTAATCATCTTTGAGGTAACACTTAGCAATTTAAACTTTGAAGGCACATCATCTGTTTCACCACTCGTTGGTGAAATTGTTTGCCCACCAGGAACCAAGATTGTGCTTCTGATGCTTTGTTTCTGAGAGCATCTTGTCACGGAGTCCCATCCTTCTCAGCTTTGGTTATCATGTCAGAGCAGGGATTTGGAGTGAATCGTAATCTTTGCTTTGTAAGGCTCTACCCATCATCTCATTGTACAGCAGGCGCCTCCCAGTTTGTCTTGCCTGTTTTATCAGCGTGAACGGTTCTGAGCAAGCTGCTCTCTGCCCGTGCACCTGTACCCTCAGACTCCTGGTTACCCCCTTTTCTGTCATAGATCCCATTCGTGGTCAAAAGAGAGGATCATGCCTGTCATTACTTTCCCTTGAGTCCCTTGGAGCGACAGGTACATGTTCGGCATTGAAATAGACATGCACTTGAGATGAACACAGGCCAAAAATAGAAGGGTCAGCCATGATGAGACTTCAAGAACCAAATCGACAATCCGCATTAGCCTGCAGTAGTGACTGAATTAATAGTGTCACTGGGGGAACTCCTTTCCTAAAAAGAAGCCACATTTTAGGACCATTCGAAATTAACTCTTACATAATAAATACAAAGAAGTGGTTCTATTTTCAAAGACTTTTAACAAAAATCCTCCAGAAATATAATAAAGGGTTTCTGTCTTTTTAAGGGAATACATCAAGAATGATGTAAACTTTTCCTGAAAATACATCTCAGCATTAAAAAGAGCAATCACTTTGTTCCTTGGTTGGGACATCATTGCTAATGCTGGTAGTATAAGCACTGCTTATCCTGGCTTGGGTCTCAAGGTCGATTTTCTTGAAAAAGTACATATCATGGTCTTAATTTTTACTCTTTTTTAACCTTTTCATCTTTTCATCTGGAGTCTTTTTAGCTAGCCTCTTTGCTACTCAAAGAATTCTGGGGTGAAGGGATAGATGCCAAAGCTCAGGGTCTTCAGGTTGGTGTCACACAGCTGAACTTTCATGGGCATTAATTGGCACTTTGGTTAATTATTGTAACAGAGCAGAGGTCTCCACATTCGTCAGCAGGTCTATAGCAACCCCTGATGACCTCAGTTATCTGGCACTAGCAACCAATACCTTCTTGTCATCTGGTCTCTTCCATTTGAAAAATGGAAGAGTGTGAATGAGAAATTTTCTATATCATTTCAAAAATGTCTAAGGTTGTTTAGTCACTTACTTACGAGCAAGGAAGCAACATCATCCAATGGTATGTCTTCCTCGAAAATTCTACTTAATCATGACTAAAAATTTCAGATACGTAAAATTAAATTTGGGGTTCTCTAATGTTGAGATTGAGTGGCCTGTCTAATGACTTCTGATGGATCCTATTTTTGTTGTTGCTGCTGAGTCTTTCCACCTTCCACTGATTTCACACATGTTCATAATTGGTCCCTGGAGCATTGTTTAGAAAGGTCGCTTTAAATGTTTACCAGGTAACTCTAACTTCTATCATCTTGCTGTTGGCATCTATTGATTTTCCTTTTTCTTTTTCCTACTCCGCTTGAGAGCTTCGTGGTGCCTGTATGATGAGTGATTTTTGATTGGAATGCAGAAATTGGGGTATTCTTATGAGACTGTAGATATGTGATTAGCCTCCTCTCTCTGCTTTTATTTTCTTTTCCTCATTCATCTGCCCCCCAACCCCCAAACACAAAGCTCAAGTAGGACTAGGAAAAAGAATACCAAGTTGGCTCACAGATGCCTGTTCAGTGTCACATTTAAATTCTCCAGAAGGATAACTTGTCTTTAAGACTCCTTCTGAGTCACCGGTGGTGGTGAGGCTGCCTCACACACCTTCCTTCCGTTGTCCACTCACGTCATTTCCTCTCTGAAGTGCTAAGGGCAGCACCGCCTTCCTGCACTGTCCATCTCCATTTCCACTCAGTCCTAACTCACCGGTGAATATTAATTGGGGAGGAGTCAAGTCTGAATTACGAATCACCCAAGTACTACTTTGAAAGAAATGCAGGTTTATTGAATTCCATTGTAGGCTTAATTTAAAAACATGGCTAGCACTGTTACTAAGGAAATGCCTTCGAGGACCTATTTTAAAGCTTCTAGCCAGCATTTGTATATTAGAGGGAAGCAGTGTGCTATAAATCCTTAACAATAGCTGTTTTCTTGAGTAGATTAACCGCTGCTTTTAAAACCCTTTTTATTTATTCTCTTAGTAAATCTCAAATAAATTTCAACCCAACCTTTCTCTGAAGTTTTGTGAATTCTGAAGTAGGGGGATGCAAATGAGAAGCTTGAGTATATGTGATATTTCCATTGAAAGAGTATTAATTAAGCTGCTTGGCACTTGAAGCACTAGAATCAGGTCTGACCAATCATTCTGTAATCTGAAATCAAATCGATTATTTTCTGGATGAATCGTCTGTCATAAAATTTATGTCTATATTAGCTCTGGCTTTGAGTTGATGATCTAGAAATACTAAACCTTATCTCTTGGAATATTTCTTTATTTTACTTTGTGATGGTTAATTTGAACTTTTTTAAAAAAAAGATTTATTTATGCATACAATGCTGGGGTGTAGGCCAGAGGTGTGGGGTGGTGAGAGGATTCACCAGAAACAGAGTGGGGAGCAGAACAGGCAGATCTCCTGAAGTACACTACTGAGGGGAGCAGCAGGCAAGGCAGGAAAGGTCTGCCGCACCACGTGGGAATCTTCCTGGCCGGGTACCGAACTCTTGCTGCAGTGGCTCTGGATAGCTTCATAGTGCTGCCTTTAATCCACTGCGCCACCAGGGAGGCCCCTAATTTGAACTTTCATTGGTTAAGCATCTGGTTGTACAAAATGTTTCCTGATGCCAAAGACTGAGAATGCTGTATCCAACACTTTTTGGCTTCGTATTATTGAACAGGTGTAGGCTTCAAAGCAGTTAGAAGTCATGGAGTTTGCCTTAAGTACTGAGATTATAAAACTGTGGAAGCTACTTTAAGAAAAACTAAGATTATGTAGCAGGAGACTGGTTCACTGTTTTACCAATAGTATTTCCAATTCATAGAGAACAGTTCAAGCTTGGTGCAAACAGAAAATCAAAGGTCATTTAGGTCAGTTACAACCCCGTGCAAGGTGTGCGTATGTCCAAGGCTTCTCTCCCAACCCAGTTCAATTTGGCTATTTCGTCATCTAATTCTTCCATCCATCACATAAAAATACATTGCATCTCGCCGAGGGAGAGTGGAGAAGAGCTGCCATTATCTCATAAACTCCATGGGTAGTGAACGAGTAAATTTCATGAAAATGAAGCTTCCTTGTCTGTTGAAAGTAGAGGCAGAGCTGTATTTTTTTTTAGCTTCGTGAGCATTTGGGGGCTGGTAAGTCATCACATCCTCTGCGGTCTGAGTGCTGAGCCAACTGGGAAAGGACGCCAGGTCAGATGGAAATGAAAGCATCTGTTTAGAATGTGTTTCTCCTCCAAGTCCTGCTTTTTAATAGGGTACATAGAAAGCACCAACCGATCAGAAATTCCGTCCTGTCCCATGGTGGCCTGTTTTCAGACGCTGGCACGTGACTGCCAGGAGCTCATGTGACAGAGGTGTTAAAAGTCTACTTTATGCCATTGAAGTTCAATTTGAATTTAAAAATTAATACACAATTCACTTACTGGAAGACTTTCAAGTCTATTTGAAACAACATGGGCATGTGAGTCTACCTTTTCAACTGTAAATTGCATGCTACTTAAATAGGAGTCAATTAGCTCCCATCAAAATAAAGCAGGCACATTGAGAGATGCTGTCAGTCTCAGATACACACAGGATTTTGGAGATATAGTCCGTGAAAGACAGTGTTCAGTCACTCACTTATGATTGTTTATTTGCATTGACTACATTTGGAATGATGCTTGTTTTGGATCTATGAGGTTAAATATTAATTAAGATGTTGCATTCATCTTTTCAAGTTCCTGTTTCCTTTTTACCTTTTGAATATGGTTACTAGAGAATTCTAGACCACATATATGGCCCACATTGAATTTCTCTTAGAGACTCTCCCTTAGATGACGATGGAGGTTCACACTCTTATTTGGCAGGTGAAAGTCCCCTTGGAGAATTCGTTGTGTATGGGTGTGGGGGATCAGACTGGAGAGTGCAGGGGTGCAGAGAACTCTCTGGCTTTCAGCCTGCCCTCGGGGCCAGCTGCCGTGGGCCAGTTCATGTCCCTGCCTGGCTTAAGAACCTAATTTTGCATAGAAGAAATCTCCCATCAAGATGATGAAGAAACTGGGTTGTATACACAACGGAATACTGCTCAGCTGTTAAAAAAGATGGATCGTGGCTTTGGGGACAAAATGGGTGGACATCAAGGTGATTATGTTGAGTGAAATAAGTCATAAAGTAAAATATATTGGATGGTTTCACTCATTTGTGCAATATAAACAACCAAAAAACACAGGCAAAATACAACAGGAATAAATCTTGGACTCAATAAAAATTCACTGGTTACCAGAGGGAGCTTGGGGAGTGGGAGGAGGAGGTGATGGGGGAAGGGGACAAAGCAGGGATAGGGGGGTATTGGAAGGTGAGGGGAACATGTGTATTTATGGAGAAGCAAAACTGTAACCCCAAATTAAAAAAAAAAAAAGATGTTTCTGATGCTCCAGGGTGTTTGTTCCTTCCCAAACAGAGGCATTAAAGCTCCAATTGCCTTTTTTTTCTTTAATGCTTCTCCCCAAACCTTGCTTTTAAAGCTTTTACTTCCTCTAGGCTTTGACTCTATTAACTATTCAGACTGCCCTGTAGAAGCCCCCTTTTACCATCTCTTCTATCGCAACATGACCTAGCTTTCCCTGGGGGAAAAAAAGAAGAAAAGAGGTAGCAAAATGAAGCATTATGAGTGCCCAGCCCTCCAGAAGTCATACGCTCATGCTCTGGTGGAGACAACTTAGAAGTCTTTGGGGAAAAGTTCTGTCCGTTGGCCTGAATATGTTCTTTAACTAACAAAGGCCGTTCTACCCACAGAGGTGAAACTTCCTCTCCAGTCTAGATTCCCGGGGACATAAATAAAACTCTGTCTCCTGACATAAAGAAAGAACTGCTTTCTCAGCCCAGTGTCCAAACTCTGCCCAATGGGGAGAGGTCCAGAAAGCCCCCCCACCCCCCAAGATGAATGCATTTTCTTGTTCATCGTGGCATAGCCTGGTACCTTGCTGCGTTTGTCAACTGGCCTGCTCTCCTGCCGCCTGCTCAGCTGTGGTCCTCAGCCTTGATGGCTTAAAAGAATCACCTGAATAGCCTTTGACAAAGAAGAAGGCCCAGGCTCACGGCCAGATGCGCTCCATCAGCATTTCAGCTGCCAAGAGGACCCGAGAAGAGGCTGACCCAACCAGAGGACTTGCTGAGCGGTTCAGTGTACTTATCATCGTTTTTGTTTTTGGTTGATCTATCTAAGCATCTGCAGTCCAATTAAAATTAAGAAAAGGTCAAGAGGAATGTTTCCTATATCTTCGATATAAACTAACTTGTGCAGTTCTTTTTCCAATAAATGGAATCATCACTTATTTCTGTATCAGATCCATGTTAATGTGAATGTTATTGTTTTACAATGACTGAAATTCTGCCTAAAATGGATTCTCTCTAGTCTCATCCAAGGTTAAAAGATTCAGGTGTCTAAATATTACATTATTTAGACAGCATCTCACAATGTTATTGGCAAAAGATTTCAAATACACTGCACTGAACAAGAAAGTTTTCCATTTTTATAAAGTTAATAAGAAGGTGACCCTAAATTCTCACCAATCATATTACCAAGATGAAGCCAATAGCGATCAGAACTAGATTATCAAGTAGCACCGGTTTTGTAATATCAAACTTTGTCAGACAACCAATGCCAGGAAGTTGACATCTCGGGAGAAGTTCTGCTTCCAGTGGGTATTTGCTGTTAGTTGAGAGCAGGAATCCTAAGGATTTATGTGGTTGTTTGCCCCTCAGAAGCAAAGTCTATCTATCATTCAGAAGTTACAGTTCAGAAATAGAACTGTGGAATAATGCAGTAAAACTTGAATAGAGTAAAACCAGAGAGAGCACTAGAAATACCCATGAATCTCTCTATGTTCCTATATCTCTCCTACAAATGACACTCAACAGTGCTTGAGTTACATGCAGTGATTGCACCTTTTATTCACATTTAAGTCTTGGGAGTCTCTGCAAAAGCAGAATTGGACTCTGGGAAATCTTGCCAGTGCTAACTACGCGGTGTGGTATCTTCAGAGACTCAACTTTGCACTCGTGACCAGCACAAGTATCTTGAACTGGATGAGCTATTGTTTTCAAGGACAAAGAAGAGACATTAATCAAAGTGAAATTACTTCGAACATGGAAATGAGGGCTTTCCAGAGTCTACGCTTTTGTCTTCTTAAATCAGAAGAGCTCTGCTAAGAAGAAAACAGTGTGTCATTGAAATGTGTCTTTTAGCAAATTCCTGGGTGTGTTGATCGGATGGCAGCCCCTTTGGAAGGTTTGTTGAAGTTCTTCCCCTGGCACTTGTGGAAGTGGCCTTATTTGGAGGTAGCAGAAGTCGTCGAGATGAGTTGAGGTCCTTCTAGAGTGGTCCCGAACCCACAACTCATGTCCTCATAAGAAGCGGGAAGCAGGGTCTCCCTGGTGGCACAGGGGTTAAGTCTCAGCACTATGAAGCTATGGGCAGCCACTGCAGCACAAGTTCGATCCCGGCCAGGGAGCTTCCCACACAGCGCAGCAGACCTCTCCTGTCTCCCTGCTCGCTGCTCCCCTCAGCAGTGGATTTCATTCAATCCACCTGTTCTGCTCTCTACTCTGTCCCTGGTGGGTCCTCTCACCACCTCACACCTCTGGCCTACACCCCAGTTCTTGTATGCATAAATAAATAAATCTTTAAAAAAAAAAGAAGCAGGAAGCTGGTCACAAACACTCAGGGAGAATCCCTGCGACGACTGAGGCAGACTAGTGACGTGTCTGTGTGGCAAGGACCTCCTCAAATTGCTGGGGGAGGAGCAAAGGCCCCCCCGAGAGGCTTCACAGTAAACACGGAGCCGCCAAGTAGCAGACTGCAGACCCCGGCCGCCGGAACCATGAGGGAATAATCCTGGGGCTTTAGACCAGTGTGCTGTGCTGTGTAAGGGGAACCCTGCAAACTACCACCCAGGATTGTAGCCTCGCTCTTCTCAGCTCTTCGGAAACTAAATTTCCATCCTCAAGAGAAAGGAAAAGAAAATATATATTCACAAATGACTCACACCCACTTTTTAGAACTAGTCTGGAGTTTGCATTATCCTTATAAATGCTGTAAGATTATTTTTAAAACCATATGTTACCCAGAAGTAGGCAAGCTTCTGCATTAACAATACACAGTGTTGTAACAATTAGCCATCTGTTTATAACACTGCTAGGGATCGACAGCATCTCAGTGGAAGTGGGAAAGGCAGTAGCAATATCCTATCTGCCAAGTTCTAGTCATTTGTTATCTTATATAGTAATTTGTCATCTCTTGAGATCACTAAAGAGAGAAAGAACCATGCTGTGTGATAAAATAAACTTGGGAAAGCAGGTAGTTTAATAGCAAACTAATGATGTGCCGACAAGATTAAAAGAATATTTTTTAAAAATACAGTCACACTTTGTACAGTGCAGCCTGTAGTGTAAGCTTGCGAGACTTCTCATAAGAAGGTAGTATTTATTTTCTCCAAGGATCTATTTGATAAACAGAGGGTATGATATTCTAAGATGGCTTTTCTCAATGCCAATTAAGAATGTATTACTGGAGCTCAGATACCATTATCTTTCTATCATTCTTGCTATCATGGGTTATATAATGGATTTCGGTGTGGCAAAGTCTGAACTCTCAGTCTTGTCTCTTGATTTGATTGTGGCTGACAGAATGGGTTAATGTAATGGGGCCTATCAAGCTGAAAGTAACTTTACATAAAATTCATAAAAAGCATGAGAAAGTTGATGGCAAACACTGGCTATTTTTGGTTATCAAGGAATTCTTCACTAAGAAGTACAGTGTGTACACTAATGGAAGAGTCTTGTTTGTCTCCTATAACAATATATATGCATGTGGATATATTACAAATACATGTTTGCAATGTGCAAAATACATAGTCAAAATTTGTATTTGTTAGATATATACATGATTATATGTATTTATATAAATATATAAGCACATATATAACAGAAAAATTTGTTGACACTTGTATATAGACATAACAAATACATGTGTCTGACAAATTGCTTTTATTTTTAATTACAATAAGATGGTTTTAATGTAGGAAAGCTCTCCAGACAAATACAGGGTTCATGTATTGCCCACTTTGAATGAAAACTCTGTTTGGAATCTCTAGAGTCATGCTGTCTTTAAGGTAGTGACAGGGGGGGCTCCCTGGTGGCGCAATGGGTTAAGTGCAGCACTGTGGAGCTGTCAGCGGATTTCAAGTGACCCATTGATTTTTCCTTGTAGATTTCTCCCAAGCAGAGAAGACACATCACAACTGTGGTCACTAATTTATCTGAACTCCTCCATTTCACCCCAGGTGCTTTCCTCATAGGTAGATATTCCCTTCCATGTCAGCCAGACTTCTGTTTGTGATAAGATTTTGCACCTCATCTGATCAAAAAGACACTCTACCTCCAGAAAGCGCTGAGTTTTTAATCCCAAAGGGCAGATAGTTTCTGTCAAAAAAAAACCAGGAATATGGCCCCTTGGAAATTGGCCCAGTGCCTTCAACAACACAATGATGATTGTGGAGTCACAGCCCACTCTTTTGGCAGACACTCATGCATCTACCTAACAGAAAAGGACAGAGAAATTTTATATGAATAAATATAAGATCATAGATGAGTCTTCGTGGTTGTTCATTTACTTAGGCTTTCAACAAATCCATTGAGTGTTCCCCAGTGCCAACTTTGTCTTGAAGGCTGATAATACAGTTCAAACAAGATTTAGACAACCACCAGCTTCACAAAGTCCTCAGTCCAATTGGGATAAAACAGTTGCAACTACATCCTAAAATTATAAATTCAATGAGTAGTGAATCCCCAAATACAAAGGGTGGCCATCACGGGGACACCTAGCCCAATAGGAAGACTCCAGAGAAATTCCATGGAAGAAATAGCTTGTAATTGAAGACACAAAGGACCAGAGTCAGCCAGTATGGGCTTCGTGGTAATGCAGAGACCCCTTCATCACCAGTGAGATCGTCTTAGCTAAGTACTCCTAGGCAGCTTTGGAAACTGGCAACATATTCCCTGGCAAACCATAGGCTACAAACACCCAATTCATAACTGTGCTTATTACAGTAGAGATTTAAAATGGTACTAGGGAAACTTGATAATGAGAAATTTACCTGGATAAAGAAGTTGGGTTGAGTTTCAGGAAATTAAAATGGAAACTCAGTCAACTACATTAAAAAGTCATTCGTTTTGACATAACCTCTACCCAACCATGCCTCACCCGCTTTGCAGAATTTCAGTCTGAACACCAGATTCAGTAATAGCAATCACTCGTCGCTGGTGTCAGTATAAACCATCCTCCCACATCCCCATCTGTTTGACTTGTATTGTATCCAAGATAACTTAATGGCAGCTTCTGAAGTCACAAAGGAGATTTGCTATAACATGCATCTTTTGTGTCCATAATAATGCACACTGGTCATTTATAATTTGTTGTAATTGCCTGTATTTCTTTTTTTTAATTTTATTTTTTTATTATTCATATCTTTTACATCATTGTGTATTCCCTTGGGGCAACCCACCACTGATTCACCCATGAACCATCACCATAGTCCCTTGTGTTCTTTTCATCTCCTTTTTGAACCCTTATCCTCCCTCTCCCTTGCTGAATGTCACTTTCTTATTTGGTTCCCCTATATTCCTGTTATAAGTGAAACCATTTGATATTTTTCTCTTTCTTTCTGGCTTATTTCACTGAGCATGATCCTTTCTAGCTCCATCCTTATTGCTGTGAATTGCATGTGTTTACCTTTTTTGAATGCTGAATAGTATTCCATTATGTATATGTACCACATCTTCTTAATCTAAATCATCTATTTTTGGCCATCTGGGTTGTTTCCGTACCTTAGCTATTGTAAACAGTCTTGCAATAAACATACGGGTGCATGTGTCTTTTAGGATTAGTGTTTTTGTGTCCTTTGGGTAGATTCCCAGAAGTGATATTACTGGGTCATATGGAAGCTCCATTTTCAGCAGTTTGAGAAACCACCAAACAGCTTTCCACAGTGGTTGGACCAGTTTGCATTCTCACCAGCAGTGTAGGAGAGTTCCTTTTTCTCCATATCCTCGCCAACATTTGTTGTTGCCTGTTTTTTTAATGCGTGCCATTCTTGCTGGTGTAAGGTGGTATCTCATTGTGGTTTTTATTTGCATTTCCATGACTATGAGGGATGTTGAACATTTTGTCATATGCCTGTTGGCCATTTGCATTCTTTATTGAATCTACAGAGGGGAGTTTAGAGATGGTCTTACACTAAACGTCCGAGGGATGGAGTCATTGAGCATCACATCTTTATAACTGGGACCCCAATCACTTTAGCTCTCATCTGGCACCTGGTTCAGTAAGACATTGTCAGTTAAACATCTCTGGGACCACTCTTTAATGAAAGAAAAAACATCTTGTGATATTTTAACATTGTAAAAGGATACTTGCCGCTGATGATAAAGTGGACCTTTAAAAGTATATATGCTCTCACTGCTCTTTGGAGTGTTTCTCCGACAACTGATTGTATATTGTTCAGACGCCTCTAGGAGTCCATGTTCAAGGCACTCGTTGGACTAAATAGCCCAGTGACAGAAACTGATTTCCAGAGGGGTTGTTGTAGAAATTGATCATTCACACAAAAGCCAAGTACTTTTCCTTTCAATGCGGTCACCTATAAGTACTCTTAAAGCTAAACATTTAAAGAAAAAGATAAAAACCTTTCAATAACTCTCATTGCTCCTGGCATAATTTATGATGTGGGTAACCCAGAGCATCCTGGCTTTGTGGCTGCGTCAGCGTGTCATTTTCAAAATGAGAGTGAGTGTGTCGAAGTGAACATCAGATGCATCAAGTAGGATGAGAATGCAAGCTTCCATTAGGAGGTGTTGCTTTCAGATTGGGTCCAAAACAGTGTATATCTAGAAGAAAAAAGGCCTAAGAAATACGATAAAAGGAAAAACTCTTGAGTTGACAACAATTTGTTAAGAGAATGAGAATTTCAAATTGAACCGTTGAAAGAGCTAAATGTATGCAGACAAAAGCGAAAAAGTAATGAAACATCTCTGGGGGGAAACCATCAGCATATCACAGACAAGAGAAAGTGAGTAGAAGAATAAGTGGATATTAACTGCTGCTTATAAAGAAGTGATAATTCAAAATAATTAAAGAAGGAAAGTGAATAAAGTACAGCGTAAAAACTGGCTTTTGATCCAGAGGGGCATGAAGTGTCCTTGAATAATGACTTAAATCATGGTTTTGCTTTTCTGGTCTCCTTAC
This sequence comes from Scalopus aquaticus, assembly GCA_004024925.1. Classification (NCBI taxonomy): domain Eukaryota; kingdom Metazoa; phylum Chordata; class Mammalia; order Eulipotyphla; family Talpidae; genus Scalopus; species Scalopus aquaticus. The sequence goes on along the minus strand of PVIJ01016460.1, from coordinate 15,766 downwards.
TTGAAGACAGAGATGGCAGAATGGAGGAAAGAGAGATGGAGGAAAGACAGATGGACATGTGGAAGGGTAGACTCATCCAACCCAGTTTTATATCCACTTATGATTTAGCCTCAAGTATTTTACATCTCATGGTCTACCCATTTCACTGACCACTGTAACCTTCTTTTGTTTTTTAAATCATCCAATAAATATTCAGCATCTAACCTGTGCTGAGTATTTTGCTAGTATTGAGGGGAAATCATTCACAACAAACCTGTGGCATGGACTTTATTATTATTTCCCTGTTTTACAGATGGGGAAATAGAGGTAAAGGCAGGCTGCCTGCCCAAGGTCACACGGCTAGTAAATGGCAGAACTGGAGTATTTATTCAGGTTCTCCAACAAGCCGATTCCCAAACAGAATGGGGGGTGGCAAGAGATTTATGGTGTTTGCTTGGGAGCAGAAAGAGGGTAAGTTGTTGAGAAGGCTGGAAAGTGTCAGACTGAGGAGCAGGTTTGACCTTGTGGAGAAGGAAGATTGGGAAGACTGAGGTGCAGTTCTAGAATATTCTGACAAGGTTGACTGAGAGCTGAGCCTCTTACAAGAAGGGGCTGCCTGTGCATCCCTCCCACACCCAGCGTTGGGAAGGGAGGCCCACATGCTGAGGTGATTGTGGAGTCATCCCTTGCATCAGGAGAACTGAAGTTATTTCTCTGACTCCAGGACCACACCCCAAACACCTTGGGGCAGGATATACTTGTTCAACCTATGAGCTTTGTCCTCAATATACAAAGAGCAAATGTAAATCTCTTTATGGAGCAATCTCTATTCTCATACATGAACTGTTTCCATTCTTGAAACTCTTCTGTTTATGTCTGAGCCAGACCATCCAAGGCAAGTGTTATGCATTTTCCTCGTGAAATTAGATAGAAATCTAATAGATAGTTACATAATAATAGAGAGAAATCACCCAGACTGGCTGGGGTCACCATTATGGCTTCTGCCATGACCTGTTGCCCCTTGTAGCTTGAGAGGGATAGAGTCTGGCTCACCCCTTGGTCTGAGGATGAGGCCCCTTTCACCAGACCTCCCCATTGTATAGAACTAACTCAACATCTCCTCCTGTCCCCCATATTGCTGGATCCCAGACCAGAAAGTAGGGGCCTTTACAGCACAGCCCTCCTTTAACTGCGGGGGATGTTTGGAGCAATGATGGAACTGCCGTTGTGCACAACCAGAGTGAAACCAGAGCCCTCCCACCTCATGATCTCATATAAGAGTTGCAGTCATCTTTTGTAATCACATGCATTTAAGGGAAAAGAACATTAAAATGGCTTGAATATCCACTGAAACAATCTATTCCTAGACATTTCAGTTATGCATGTGTCTGGAGCATGTGTGATTTGCATTGGGGCAAAATGCCAAGGAGATTAAGAAACTTGTCTAATTCCCTGCAAGTGGGGGCAGGACTCAAATTAAGTCTGTCTGACCCGAAGGTCATGTTCTTCCTCCAGCATGGTGTGTGTGCCATGAACTTATTGTGCTTGGGCCTTACTGCATTTGCACCATAATTGTAACTTTCACTTTACAGTTGAGCATTATGGGACTTGAAGAAGTTCAGTGGCAGAAGGTCTGCTGGCTCTTTCACCCATACCCCATCTGACCTCCTCTTCGGTGGCCTTCACTGAGGCTCTCAAGCCTACGAGGTTATTCCAACAGGCCATGGACTGTGCCATTCTTGTTTTGCCTCTTTGTTCATCCAGTCTTCACTCTTGAGTTCCTCCCTGCCATTTTTCTCCTTCAGCGTGCACTTGGGTCCCTGTTGGGAATTCCTTGCCTTGAGCCTGGAATCCCAGCAGAGTGTAGCAGGGACTAACGCAGCCAAACTCCATGGCCAGCCCAGTCCCATCTCCCTCTGTCCTGTTTCCATCCTGCCCGAGTGGTGGACCTCGTTTACTCTTGAATTTCTTGGTTGGATTGGAGCTATTACCTTGAGACCCTCCTGTAGCTCTGGCTTCACCCGGTCTGCGCTCTTTGAAGCTCACAAATGCCCCATGGCAATAGAGAAAGACACTCACTCTGAAATACAAAATATTGAAACATTATGTGACACTTTATTTTGGCTCTTTGGGAATTCCTCTGATTCTGATGCTGTCATTGCAGATTTTCTAGACCTTTCTCTTCCAAATATTCACATATCAGATCCAACTTGGTAATTCTTACTCTCTTTTTTTAAGATTTATTTATTTATGCATACAAGTTGGGGTGTAGGCCAGAGGTGTGGGGTGGTGAGAGGACTCACCAGAGACAGAGTGGGGAGCAGAACAGGCGAATTGACTGAAATACACTGCTGAGGGGAGCAGCAGGGAGACAGGAGAGGTCTGCTGCGCCATGTGGGAATCTCCCTGGCTGGAGATTGAACTCGTGCTTCAGTGGCTCTGGATAGTTTCATAGTGCTGAGCTTAACCCGTTGCACCACCAGGGAGGCCCAGTAATTCTTATTCTTAAGTTGATTTTTGAAGGTCACAAGCACCGATTGCAAAGAAAATAAATAAGCCTTCCATTGTTTTTATTAATCATAAAACTATAAAAATGAATAGACTAAATATTACCTGTGCTTCTTATGTTTTTGTTCTTTTTACATTTGTGAATTACATTTACTTTTGTTTAGAGATGTAAAGATTCACCACTCTACTTTGTAGGGGTGGCTCAGGTTTTAACACAATCTCTTTCACTAAATCAGTGCCATAATAGATCCTAGGGAGGAACGGCCATGCGCCTTTGTATACTTATGTTCTTTCTGGTCTCTTCCAGTTCTGCTCTCCTGTTGTTTTCTTTTCCATCTTTCTTCCACTCTCCCTTGGTGTCTAATTTTCTGCTGAAGTTGATTGTTTATTCCTGTTGTTTTCCTTCTCTTGCTATTTATAAATGCCATGGTCAGAGTGTGTGTGTGTGTGTGTGTGTGTGTGTAAGCTGCCAGCAAGGGGCAGAGCAGCCATTTTCCCCATAACAGAACAAGAAACCAATTAATTCTCTTGCTTCAATAACATCATTTAACAAATGGGTAAAATCTATTATTGCCTTTTCTGCCACAGCTGAGAATTAAACAGTGACATAAATGTCATTCCTTCCTCTCTCTCCACAATTACAGTTTCTTCCACTAGCAGCTATGGCTGCTGTGGTTCCCCTGCTTTGCTCTATCGAGTCATCAGGAGGTAAAACAGCACCCCCTATCTAGCCTGAGTGCAGGGCACGTAGTGTTCGTGTTGCTTTCCATTGGCTTTCCGAAGCCTACCAGCCAAAGACCACTAGCAGCACACCAAAGAAAGCTGAGGTTCTGAGCTCACAGAAGCTTGAGGTTAGAGACAGGTGGAGGACCTCCCTGGGCGCAGGGGGTTAAGTCTCAGCACTATGAAGCAATCGGCATCCACTGCAGCATGAGCTCGATCCCCGGCCAAGGAGCTTCCCACAGGGCACAGCAGACCTCTCCTGTCTCCCCGCTGCTCCCCTCAGCAGTAGATTTCAGTAGATCTGCCTGTTCTGCTCCCCACTCTGTCTCTGGGGAGTCCTCTCACCCCACCTCTGTCCCCGCACCTCTGGCCTACACCTCGGCTCTTGTATGCATGAATAAATAAATCTTATAAAAAGAGAGAGACAGGTGGGAGAGGATTTCATGGAACCTGGTAGTGGGTGATTTCAGGGAGTGTATAGACAAGTGCAGATTTGCTCTGGGCTGGTAGAGCAGGTCTGCTGAGCAGGGAGGACGCAGTGTGTGGGTTGAATGTTGTGATGCTTCTTCCCGAAAAGGTGGGAGGAGTAGCCAGGTGCCTGTGTGTCACTGGACAAACATCCCATCCCTGGCATCAGCCAGAGAAGGAGCCTTTTGGTTATGGATGTGGCCACAGAATTCTCTGTTTAGACCTGAGGAAGTTGCCTTCCTTGGTCTTGCTCTTCCAAGTCTGTGGAGTGACCCTGCTCGATAATTGCTGATAGCCCATGAAACAGAGCTTTCCCTAAGCCTCACTGCCCTTGCTTGCAAGTCATCAGCTGCCAGAGACTTTTTATTTTCCTTTCTTTCTCAGATTCCATAGTAATTGCGAAGCAGTCAATCCATCCGTGTGTAATAGCCACTGTGCTCACCCGGAGCTAACCGTCAGGAGCAGTGTGGAGAAATCCTCATTCGTAAGGCACTAAGACAAAAAAAGTAGTAGGAAAGGATAGGAACAGAAAACTAGAATATACTTAACCAAGATTTGAAGCTAAATAAAGATTCCCTCCCTCATCAGCCTTGTGTATAGCAAGTTGTGAATGAAAAGTTTTGGTAAAGCTATTTATTTATTTCCTAGCTGGAAGTGTCATTCCTTGACAGTTTTTATAAATAATCCAGTGAATTGTGCCTTTTCCTAGCTACGCTCAAGATACATGGTAATTTGAACAGTTGACAAAGGTTTTCTTTTATTCCTAATTACCAATTTGTTGGTTCGTCTTTTTTTTTTTTTTTTTTTTTTTTTTTTTTTTTTTTTTTTTTTTTTTTTTTTTTTTTTTTTTTTTTTTTTTTTTTTTTTTTTTTTTTTTTTTTTTTTTTTTTTTTTTTTTTTTTTTTTTTTTTTTTTTTTTTTTTTTTTTTT
>PVIJ01016460.1:0-11058 GCA_004024925.1 Scalopus aquaticus | reverse complement strand
TGAAAAGATCATTAAGTCATTAACAGAATTTAATGCAAGAGGAAGTCTAACTTGGCAGAATGAGTTGACAGCAACACACCGGTGTTTGGGGACGTTTGACTTTACCATTTCACGCACTCCATTAGAAATGTCAAGGGCTCTGCCTGGTAAAAAGCCAAGTTTAGAAAGAGTCTTGGTTTTCAGCTGCATTATTTCTCATCCCTAGATTGGGTAAGGCTCACCTGAGTTTGCTGATACTGCGCAATACATACTTGCATCTATAGTAGTAACATTTGCTAGTCATCATGAAGGGATCTTTTTCAATGAGAACTTAGGATTTTTCTTTTTCTTCTTATTTTTCAGGGATGATATGTGAGGGTATTCTTTACTTAAAAGAATAGCGTCTCAAAGAAAACTGTTTTTTGGTGTGTTTTTTTTGAAATGTGTGTCACTTTTAGGTTTGACGATGATAATGGTGGTAATGATGGTGGTGACGTTGATGATGATGGTAGTGATGGTGGTAGTATTGGTGGAGGTGGTGATGATGGTGATAGTATTGGTGGTGGTGATGATAGTGATGGTGATGATGTCGGTGATGGTGCTAATGGTAGTGGTGATACTGATATTAATGTTGATAACTATGATAATGGTGATGGTGTTGGTTGTGATGATTTCTTCAAAAAAAGGGCGACAGTCAAGTTAGTTCTTGTTCTCTAGCACTTAAATGATAGTATTTGACTCAACCTTCCCATGAACTAATTGCCCTTGTTAATCATTTGCTTTTTAATCATCTAGTAGTGATTTGAATTTTCAACAATGGCTTTGTATTCCTTGAAAGAAAGTTACTGTTTGCTATTTGTCCCAATTTATGACATAATAAAGTGTTCTTCCCTCTGAAAAAATGGGAAGTTTATTTTTATTTTTTTAGCAATAGTTCTGTAGATTTAGCAACTAATTCACGCAGGTTTCATGAATCAAACTTAGTTCATTACTGCCACTCTATAATATTACTTTGTTTCTTGTAGTGGGAAAAGATCATTTTAGATTCGTTTTAAGTCACTGATTTCCTCCTGAAAAAAATAAGGCAACATATGTCAAATCATTTGGAAAATACACACATTAGTTTTCTTTTTAAGTCTGATGGTGACAGGCCATGATATTACTGAGTAAATTCTTACCAACAGAAGCTTCTGGGCTCAGTTTCAATGTTTTATTTAATATTATTCTCAACAGTTTTCTTCTGACAGGGCTCAGTCAAGATGTTAGTTAATATCCTTGCAGATTGCTTTCTGGATGGCTCTGCCTTCATGGCTTGTACCCTGTGAGGTTCTCACAATAACACACACTTGTGTAGTTATTATTACTCACCTTAGCTGTTATTGAAGAGACTCTCTCTTTTGTCCTCGGTGATCTCAGAAGCAGTCATTTCACACTCCCTAGAAGTCTTAGATGTCTGGTACATTTCTGAACATGGTAATTTCTAGGTGCTTTCAACTTGCAAAGTAGTAAATTGATATACTCTGGGATTTCTGGCAGCGTCTTTCCCAGAGTGAATGGCACTTCTGGGACCTTGGTTCCGTGTGAGAAAACCAGGCAGATGTGGGACATTGGCTGCAGGAGCGGCCAGCTCGGATGAGCTCCAGCGGGACTGTTTCCTCTCTGCTGGGCTGGTTTTCCTGTTCAGGGTCACACAGCAGCTCTTTCCAGGAGCAAAATGAAGTTGTCCAGAGAATATCTGCTGTGCCTCTGCCAGGTGCCGTTCACATAAGACACATTTGCCTTCCATTTTGTAGTACACCTTACTAATTCTGGAGAAAGATAAAACTTTGTTTTCAATACGTGCTCATCCAAAGGTCAAAACAATTTTAAACAAGGGCAGGCACAGTCCTGCAATAAAAATGCAGCAATCTAGGTGTGCAGGAAGTCCGTGCAGAGGCTGAAACAAGTGTTGTGTTTACCTCTCTGCAAAGGGCACTTTAATCAAAAGGCTGATGGCAAGATGAGCTTAGAATGCGTTGTTCGATTTCTCCTGCATCTGCATGAAATTGTGTCTTTGAAACCATCTATTATCGAAACGAGTGCTACAGGAAAGAAACCCATGCTCTGAAGTAAATAGAAAAACACAACAGCCCCCAAGAAGCTGGGCCCCCTCTTCCAGACGTCCAGAGGGGGTGCCAAGCCTGAGGCTGTGTGGGGAGGAGCAGGTCCCCTCATCACACCACACAGACCCTCGCCTCCTTCCTTGACCTTGGATTTCCTTAGCTGGGCGGGAGTGGTAGGAGGTTAAAGCCTGTGCCTCATGTTTAAACACAGCATCAGAAATGAGGTTCAAGGTGTAAAAATCAGTAGTGAAATGAGGCAATTCCCCAGTATCCCTCAGAGGGGGAAGAAAACCCTTCTCCCCTGCAGCATTAGTATCATCTGGCCCCTCAGCTCCGAACGAGAGTGAGTAGTCTGCATTTCCTGGGCACTGCCTGGCCCCCGGCGGTTATCTAGGTTACACACTCTGTGTGAGTCAGAGTGTAGGATCACACCTGTGGGTGTGTGTCACGAGGCACACCCACCTCACAGCCCCCAGTGTCCTCAATCTGGGGCTCCCTCCTCTGGCAGCCTCAGTTCTACAGTCTGATTTCTGGGCGGGGGCGGGGATGTTAGATTTCTAGGCTTTTGGTTTAGCTTTGTCTTCTATATTCCATCTAGGACTTAATGGCCTCGATGGAATGATGGCCGGTGATGATCCATCACTGCAGTCTCTGTGTTCTCCCCTCCCCTGTTTCGACCTGTCTGCCTCCCACTCTCCTGCTGGATGTCTCGAAACTGTGGTCAGCCTGCCAACTTTGTCTTTTTTCCTGTCCCTTTGTTTGGTTGCTCTAGATTCCACACACAAGTGAAACTGCCTCGTATTGCTCCTAGGAGAGGCAATTTTAACAGAAGGGAACAGGAGTGGATGGTACTTGTGTGGGCAGGTTCGTGTGTTTGGAGGCAGAAAGCTGCCCAGGGCTCTCTCTGATCATCTCTCCTTGTCCGTGAAGTGAAAAGTGAGCTCACACTACAAGAATGAGCATGAAGTTCCTTAGCACAAAAACACGGGGGGCTACCTGTGTTTTGAGTTCAGTGGGAGACAGGTAGAGATGCAGAAATCCACAGCTCAGCCCACGCGGCAGCTCGTCACGGTGCTAACGATTAGATCCATCCACTCGCTCCATTAGACCAGGTCTACAGTGGCGCTCAGAGGAGGCAGAGCTAGACATAGGTGGGGTCTATGTCACCAGAGATCCCGGTGGAAGTTGCAAGACCGGGTTCGTGCAGTCACTTACTTAATATACACTGAGTGACAGTGATGAACCTCAGTAGCTGCAGAGAACTTAGAGGTTAAATGAGACGACTCCCAACTCCAAGCTGTCAGTGTCTAAGAGGCAGACATGTTGACCACAGGTGATGAAGGCACAGCCTGGTCAGGGCTCAAATAGGCAGGATGCAGCATTGCCTATGAGGCAGCACCCCGCCACCCCCACCCCCTGCCCTTAACTGGTGAGACTCAGAGGACACTTGCATGGGAAACCAGTGTTTGTGTTCAGATATGAAGAGTAAGGGGCAGCCTGGCGAAGAGGGGCAAGAATATCTCTGGTAGGGGCACAGTGGAGAAATGTTGCCACAACATGGGAAATGTTGCTACTAAGGAAGCTGCAATCTAAACCCAACCGCTCCTGACTGCACAGAGACCAGAGACGCCACAGTTATAAAACCTAAAGCAGAGACCTTCAAGGCTGGTGCCTCCGTGATCCAGAGCAAGAAAGGGCCAGTAAGAGGGGGAAATGCAACACGGAGATGATAGTGGAGGAAGAGTGAGCATCTGAACCTCTTCACTGCCACCTCAGGGTCGCCTGTGGTGCTCTTTATTTCACTGTTAACTCCCCTTTTCTGGACTCTGCACAGTCCAGAGTCTGCATGGGGGGTGGGGAGCACCTTTCTGGGCTCCATTCACTCCCAAGCAACGGGTGTCTGGACCAGCTGCTTCCAGATAGGGAGATGTCTTCATCCCACCCCACTTTGTCCCAATTCTCTGGCCCAGTTAGGAAATCTGTAGGGTCTTCACATTTCACTTGTGGGTCTGGAGGATTTATACCGAACTGGAGACGTGACTGACAGCCTAACAGGAGCAGGCACAGGCTGGGAATTCCCTTTGGAAAGCAAGATGCCAAGTTTTAACTGAAGCGCTGCTTCCCCCCTTCACGTGGGCTGGGCCACGTGTCTCTAACACCTCCTAGAAACCTGTCAAGGCGACAGCCTTCATTGTCCATCACCCCAACCCTGGAAGACTCAGTGAGTGGAGTAGAGAACTCAGGAAATCCAAGGTCCCCACTGGGGGATGAAAAGTTGAATCGAAAGCTGTTTATTTCAACAAATCTACTTGACAGTGTTTTGTTTATTTAAAGGAAAGTTCTCCTCCCTGTGTAAATAGAACAGAATGCATGCCAACTTTAAATATATTTCTGGTTTCATAAAAATTATTTCCTCGGGTTATGATTGTAAGCACTGATAATAACCACACAGCTTGACAGATGCAGCAGGTATAGGAATTATGCTGAATTCCTGCTGACTACTGTCTATTCCCGGCAGTCAGAGGAGTCCCATGTCTTTAGATCAGTTAATTTCACCCAGCCTGGTGAGCAGATGGAGGGCTGGGACAAGCCCACCCTTGCCTCGCCCATCATAGCATGAGACAAACCATCAGAACATCCCCAGTATATGTTTTTAGTGGGAGTAAAATCCAGCATGAGATACAAGCATTATTAATATTAACCTTCCTGAAAAGCTAAATTCAAAATTAAAGTTTGATCCTTGTGCTGCTAAAAAGAGAATATAGATGATATATAAAGTCAAGATGTGATACAAGTTTTGCAGATAAGATTATTACTCACGGGTGAAGGGTTATTGAAAGGCACATTTATGACCATCCTCGCCTCACCGAGGGCTCCATATGGACAATTGCTAGAACCTTTCAGACACAAATTGCAGACTTTCTTGCATTGCCTGAGGCCAGGGGGGAAGGTAGGCTAAAGTTGCTCCCTGTGAAATCAACTATCCACCAATAATGTAAAGAACAGTGAAAGTAAAGGTAAAACAAACAAGTCAAAAACAAATTTAAAAGTACCGGAATGGAGAATGTGTGTATGACTTTTTTTTCTTCTTTTCCCCCTTTTTTATTTGTTCCAATAAGGGGGAGAGGGGAGGAAGTAGAAATTAAAGACCATTGATGCATTTACAAAATATTTATTGAGCCAATACTATGGGCAGACTTTTTTAAATCAAAAACAAATGCTGGTGCCTAGAGGGTTTATACTCTAGTGGGTGAGAGGCGGAAAGCAAACGAATAAGGCATGAGGTGTGTTAGGCAGTAACATGCTGAGAAGTACATGGGCAGGGACTGGGTGGGAATGCTGCTCCTTTAGGTGGTTCATGAAGAGCCACCATCCTAACAAGACACCGTCCAATCAGCACCTGAGAGATGTGAGGGGAAAGGGATTCTGGGTGCAAAACAGAGCCCTGCAAAGACCTGATGTGGGACGGTGTGTTTGAAGACCAGCAAGGGGCAGAACAGCTGGCACAGCATGAGCAGGTGAAGGGGGCAGTGCAAAGAGACCACTGCAGGGTGCTTCTGCTCTAGCAAGATGGGCATCCAGGAGGGTGGGCAGACACTTGACAGCATCTGACTAGGCCATGAGCGATGCTCCAGGCTAGAGGGGGGGATGCAGAGACAGGGAGACATGGGAACACTTACCGCTGCCAGCAAGGGAGCCCAGGGGCGTCCCAGACACAGGTTGGAGTAGGGGAGGCGGAGATGAGTGAGCGGCTTCCCTGTCCCCGCAGAACACACCACAGGCAAGACCAACTGCTAGGGGCTGAGGGGGCGCCAAGTGAGGAGTGCAAGAACCCTACCAACGGGGCCCTTCCGGAGAGATCCATCTCAGCCTCGCCTCCTGTGATGAGGTGGCCAGCTGTCCCCAGCCGACAACAGCCCAAGTTTAAACAGACCAGGACTGCAGGTGGGGAGCAAGTATGAGATGCTGCTGGGTGATGACCGCGTGTCCCTGCGCCTGGCACATGGCAGGCCATGGAGAACGTTCTTCTTGACACACAGTGAATGCTACTAACGCTACTGGGCTTGAGGAAGATGCTTAGAGAAAGGGACCCTGGACTTGAGTGAGTCACAGAGGCTTGTCCTGGGAAGAGCATGGACTGAGACGTGAGATGGGGAAGTGAGAGTATCCAGAGAGTGAGGCCAGTTCTGTGTGTGGAGATTGCTGTGTGGGTCAGCAGGGGTGGGACAGCAGAGCCCTTAGGGTAAAAGAGCCTTTGGGGGGAGATTTGATATCGAGGCAGCAAAGAGTTACTGGAAACTTTCAGCAGCTTTGTGAAAACTCGCCATGACAGAAGGAGGTATCATGTTGGAAGGGGGCACAGCTGGAATAAGGGGGCCCAAAGGAGACAAAAGGGATGGTCCAGTGTAGAGAGAAGAATTAGCCTGTGGTGGGGGTTAGCATGGGCAGAGGTCCCAGAGATATCGAGTAGGAGTGATGATGCAGTCCATGACTGACAAGGAGAAATGTGGGGGGATGGCTTTGATTTGCATCATAAGAGTTGCAGCCACCCCTTCTCCACAGGGGCAGGGAGATGAACCAAGGGTGGAGGGAAGGCCCGCTCCCCGTGCACGTAAGGCGCTGACTGGCACAAAGGATTCTGTGACAGGCTTCTGATGCCTTTGGAGATTTGTGTACTCTCAGTATGCTCAGCAAAATCTAATTCTCAGCAAATTCAGCAAATGTTTATTGCGTCATTGATAAAAGTGGGAGACATAGTGGCCGCCGCTGGGAGAGCAACTTCCTAGAACAAGTAAAACATAGGAAAGGAATAATGTAATTAGAGAGGGCAAAAACAGCATCATTAAATAAACAGATCCTGTTAGATGGGACAGCAGGAAGCATCTACGTTTGATAGGCTTGTCCAGGTCATCATCGCCGTGGGGCGACAGGGGGGGTTGATACTTATATGGAAGCGTGAAGAAAAGTAGGCGTGACCAGGGAGGCTAATGGACCCAGATGGAGGCAAGGGTAAGGACAAATCCCTGAACTAAGCACGAGGTTAGCAAAAGAGGAGTCTTTTCTTGATTAAAAAGTATGAGTATGTATTAGGCAATTTAAAAAGAAAATAAACCAATAAAATCAGAGAGGTGGTTTCCTTCCTAAAAGGCATGTTAATAAAATGCCTCATCCAGAACTCCAGGGCAGTGGTAACCAAAAATTGTATCTGGATATGGTGTGATTTCTTCATTTATTACAATCAAACTGAAATCCGTTGCGTTGCCTGGAAAAAAAGTGACTGATTAACATAGACGAACATCTTGGGAGGATCTCATTTAATGTAAAGTAGGTTCACCAACAGGCTAACAAAACACATTTAAGTTAAATACTTACACAGAAAAATAGATTGAGTGTTTTGCTGCCCCCTACTTTTGTCAGGAAAATAGAACAAGGGCAAGTTTTAGAGGTTTCATTGTTTAAGTAAGGATCTCTTTGACCCACTTGAAAAATCTGACACTTAGTATTGGTATTGAATTTGTTGTCACCTGACTGCTCTTCTGTGAGATTGGAGGCTTGGAATGTGCACTGCTTTTATTAAGGGCTGTGCCATTGAGAGGGATTCCAGCATCTTAGATCCCTGGGAGGACAGGCAGCACATGGATCAGTAATGGGCCTCTGCTGCTTTGACTTTCTGTGAACAAGAAAGGGTTCTGCCCCCACGGCATGGCAGGGGAGATGTGTGACCTCCGGCCACACACCCCTGAGGCTCTGCTCTTGAGTGGTTCCTTTTTTTCAGATAGTCGCACGTGTGACTGGCTTGAGAGTAGTAAGTATGACAAGGTTCAAGGTCAAGCCCAATTGCTTTAGTGTCATTGGCTTGATTTTTTTTTTCGTTAACTTGTTAAGTAGAGAAGAGTGACCAGTTCACAAAGCCTTGGCATTAAGGATTATCCTTCCTTTCTGTCTTCTTCATGACTCCCCTCGTGATATCTTCAGCAGACTGGGTTCGAGATAACAAACTCAGCCTGAGATTTTCTCCAAGGTGGCATTTATGGAGGCTCCAGGTTGCTGGGAAGAAACAGGCCAAGTCCTTTGGTGATTGCTGTTATCGATCAACATTGGTCCAATCTTCGCAGCTTCCACCTTTTTGTCTTTGCTAATTTCTTTTATTTTTGACGTATGCAAAAATGTGTTCCTACACAAATATGTCCACCTACTTGTGTGTTCAAATATGTGCATCGAATAGGTGTGTATGTTTCAGTATGATTATTTGGAATTATGCAAATGCAAATATGTACAATACACAGATATGTTCAAGACCCCTCTGTCTTGGAGAACCCACCCTTTCTCCCTAGGCTCGCCCTTCATTGCTCGCGCTTTCTCTTCACACTCATCTGACTTTATATTTTAATCCTTAGTGTTTGCTTTCTCAGCACCTGTTAACCTTTTGAAGCTTGGTCAGTGAAACATGACACTGCCCCTCAGGTCCATCAGTGACCTTCTAATCCTCCAATCCAGGGACATCGGCCAAGCTCTGGCCTTTGCCTTTTTGGAACACTCAGGACTCATTTGTCTGCTGTGTACCCAGGACTGGGCCCGAAGCTGCAGCTGTAGAATAGAATCAGCTGGAACTTCCAGTCTGTATGAAAGATGAACCCATAAAACTACTGCAGTATAATGGGACGGATGCAATCTTTAAGGCCCACCTACACTGTGGCTTAGCACAAAGAGGAGAGTGCTGTAAGCTGACTTGGGGAACAAGAAGAATAGATTTCAGAGCCATTAAGCAGAACACACTGCCTTGCTGCCCCTCTACGTGCAGCTACCTGTCCTCTGCCCCTGCGCCGGGAACATTTCCATGCTTATTCCATGCTCTTTGCTCACGCCACACCCCGGTTCAGTTATCACATGGCTGCGTCACAGATTGTTCTTGCTCTCAGAGCCGCAGATTCTGTCCCCTGCACATCCCCACCTCTGCGTCCTTATATCAAGGGGCTTCTCCACCAGGGCGCTGTTGGCACTGGGGGTGGAATAGTTAGGCATTGCACAGGATGACCTCACACATTGCGAGACGTTCAGCATCCCTGGACCCCGCAGCACCATACGAGTGCCTCTAAATCACACCTGAGGAGGCAGAATCAGCCTCAGCTGAGACACATTATCTCCTGAAATTTACCCTGTGAAAAGTCAAACTGAACTTCTTTCTGCAAACCAACACCTTCCTCTGAAATTGAGATTTCTTTCAAAATATTGATATTTGCTTAACCTTAAAACTGAGGAGGTGCCACTAGCTCTTGCATGTGATTCCCAAGTCCCACCGATTTTCTCTGACAGTTTGGTTTGCCTCTCCCTCGACTGTGCAGCATGCTGTGATCAGGAGAGTCCAGCCTCCATCACCCCAGTCCTGACTGGGCCCTCCATGTCTGTTTCCAGTCCCCTTTCCACAGGGCACAGCCTAGGACGGCACGCTGAGTAGCCTCCCCCTCACTTTCATACCCTGAGTGATAGACTTCGCCCACAGGCTTCAGGCCAAGAAGCTCCATGAAAACTCTGCCCCAGAAACATTTCAAAATGCATGAACAAGATTTCTTTAAATCCTTGTAAATGCATGAGTGAGCTTGCATGAGAGTAAAGAAGATCTCCAGAGGCCTAAAATGAAGCAAAACCATGGACCTGCCGTGGCAGTGAGAGCTAAGCTCGTGAGCTGAGAAGCTCTGCCACTTCCCCAGGACCCCCAGCTGCCATTCAGTGGGTGTGTGAGGAAGACAGGGTGCCCAGTGAGGAGCAGTATCAAATGACCAAGCAGTAGACTCAGTGAAAATATAGAACTAAACACTCAAATCCTACCCTGCTAGAGAAGATAGTATGGGAGTTTTGACTGTTTGACCTTGGCTCAGAGTGAAGAGAAAAAGAAAATGTTCATTGACATTGTGTAACTACAATCAAATCTGATGTACATCAATGACTGAACCTTATGCTGGTTGTGTAGTTGGGAAAATGGAAGCCAATAATATTTTAATGAGGCCCCAGTTCGATAATAGCCCCAGCTATGTGAGAAAAGCAAATGCAAGTTATCTGAGACAGACACAGTTTCAACTGGACCTTAGAGAATTCCCACAGATACATTTCCAGGGAACATCATCTCAAAGGACAAGATCGTTGTGCAATGTGTGGGGAAGCAAGACGCTGTCATTGTGGGTCAACAGAAATATATTGACGGCAGTTTCAGTTCAACAAAACGTAAGCATTTGAAGTTACCGCATCAGATTTGTTTAAGGGGGAAAATTGAAGGTCTAGTTCAGGAAGACACTATCAGAAATAATGAGTACATTTGAAAAGAAGCAAATAAAAATTACAGAAGTCAAAATGTAATGGACAAAATTAAAAATTTAATGGTGGAGTTAAATAGTACTTTTTATCTAACTGAAGTGAGAATAGTGAAACTGAAAATAGATTCTGAAGAGGTTCCCAAAAATCCTCCCAGTGAGACAAAGAGTTATTAAATATGAAAGAGAGATGAAGCGCAAGGAAATTAGATCAAGAACATCAAATACGTATCTAACTGGAGTTCAGGAAGAAGAGAAGAGAAAAGAGAGAAAAGGAAGGCTTATTAGCGAAGAATTCACCAGAACTAAAGGAAATGTGCAGATTCATATTAAGGTTCAATGCATCCAAATAGAGCAGAAAAAAAAAAACACCTCTCCAGCAAACACAGGTAAAATACAGCTTACCTACAAAAGAATGGATATTTAATTGACAATTGATCTTGATAATGGAAACACAGAGATACAAATAACTACCAGCCTTGACTATGCCACCCAGAAAAACTATTAGCGACTCTAAATACTTTTTTCACAAACAAAACTACAAAAAGACTCTCAATAAAATGTTGTCCAAAGATTGTATTTCACAGGTAGAAAAAAAATCTCAGGAGAGTAGTCTGAAATAGAATTAAAAACAGAAAAGAGGCACTAGCAAAGAAAATGATAAAAGTGGT
>PVIJ01016459.1:0-32631 GCA_004024925.1 Scalopus aquaticus | reverse complement strand
GTCAGAGACAGCACCGGAGGCCCAGTCTCTTCAGAGTCCTTCGGCTTCTCTTCCTCCTCGGAGGGCAGCTGCTGGTGCTTCTTTTCTTCTCTCTTCTCTTCTCAGAGGCCAGGAACTGACTTCTCTCTTCTCTCTCCGGAGTCTGGAACCGTCGTCTTTCTTCTCCTGGGGGCTGGTCGTGTCGTGTCTTCTGTTCGGTTCAGTATTTCCCCCCCCTCTTCGTTGCAATCTTTTCTCCTTTTTTTCCTCTCTTCGGTCCAATCTTTTCCTCCCTTGACTTCTACCTCGGTCCCTCTAGTCCTGGCTTATATCCTCCCCCAGAGTACCATCCATAAGTCTGATTGGACCATGTTCAATCCTGCAGCTGATTGGACCGACCCATCAGCTCCTAGCACCTGATTGGTCCATACAAAAAACGGCAGTTACTGGGCAGGAGCAACTGCTATAACTGACTCCGGAGCAGCGGGATAAGAAGCCCCACCGCTCCTGCAGGCACCCAAGCTGCTAAAGCAGCTTGGTTCCGATAACAGTTCCTCTATATTCCTCCTATAAGTGAAACCATTTGATATTTTTCTTTTTCCATATTCTATTCTTTCTAACCCTTTAATCTCTATCCTTTCCTCTGTGCGCTAATAATCCAAATGAGAAGTTATAGTAGGGCCTCCTTGGTGGTACAATGGGTTAAGTTGCCGCACTATGAAGCTATCCAGAGCCACTGCAGCATGAGTTCTATACCCAGCCAGGGAGCTGACCCACATGGTACAGCAGACCTCTCCTGTTTTGCCCGCTACTCCCCTCAGCAGTGTATTTCAGTCAATCTGCCTGTTCTGCTCCCCACACTCTCTCTCTGGTGAATCCTCTCACCCCCACCCCATTTCCAGCCTACATCCTAGCATTGTATGCAATAAATAAATAAATCTTTTTTAAAAAAGAAGTTACAGTAGTTTGGATTATGACAAAAGAATTCAAGTTATATTTTGGAATTAGAATTTGGATTAAGTAGACCGCATTACATGTGATGGAGAAAGGCTTGTTAAACAAGAAGAAAGTACGGAGTGAATGTAACTGGGTGGATAGTGCTGATATTTAACAAGACGTAAAAGACTAGTGGAAGAACGGGTTTGACAGAAAATCAACGGTTCAGTTTTGGACATGTTATGTTTAAGATGCATTTGAAAGACAGACAAGATTGAGACACTAAAGAGAAAATTGGATGGAATTATAAATAACATGTGAATGGATTAGAAGACCTTGTGTCAAATTTATAGAGGTGAGTACATAGTCAAACACCACTACCGAGGCACACCAAAACTTGCATATGTTACAGAGAACAAATAAGTAAAAGAAGACCCTGGAGATTATGGAGTCACAGAAGCCAATAAAGAAAGATGTTTCAAGAAAGAGCAAGAGACTTACCTTTAAATGTCAAAATAAAAATCTTGTTGCACACTCTTCCTCTTTAGAAATCTCCTCCAAACAGCAAGAAGAATAACAACAAATTCCAACATTAATGAATCTTGGAGGCATTGGGAAACCACAAAAATGAAGAATGGAAAGATATAGAGGAATAGTAACCACTGATGAGAACAGTAGAAAGAAAAACTTAAAAGTTTGCAGTGAGAGATATTGATGAGGATAAAGTCAATTTATTCTGCCATACCCTGAAAAGACATCAGAAATAGTTTTCCAGTGTTGTAGAAAGGGTTGTGGGGAGAGACTAAAGACAGAGCTTTAGGATTTGGGATCTTTTTCTCTTCAATAGGAAGGGATAACCACACAATATTTGGAAAGACATTACTACTTTTAGGAGAAAAAAAAGATATTCAAGAAAACAAATTGAAAAAAGGAACTTCAAGGAAAAAAAAATGCAAAAAGCAGAAGAAATCCTGAAATTTTTTAAACTGTAATGACTAACTTTAGAATGATGAGAATAGGTTTTGCCTGTAAATCAATAACAGTAATACATACAAAAGAGAAATTCAGGGAATAAGAGATCCCAGATATGAAAATATGCCTATTATTATTTTCCCTTGCATTTGTCTCTGTATATTTAACTAGGTGGTTTTATTTCTTGAGTAATCAATTTTAGGTACTAGCTACTAGCTATTGTCTTCCCTTTATGATGGATGAGGACTTAACACTTCGACAATGTTACCCTTCTCCTCATCCCACCACGCAACTGTACTATCTCAGTAATTTTTGGTAAAATCAGTGTTTACATTATAATAATGTACAGTAATGCTTCTGAGAAGTCAAATAGTCCTTTGTGACAGTACAGCCTGTCTTGTTCAGCCCTTCATTTTTCTAAAGGTTGATAATTACCCCATCTCTTAATTTGTTTCATTCTCAATATGCCTAATAGCTCTCTAACATTTTTTTTCCAAAAATGCTCCAACATCTCCATTACCTTCCTATCGATAACATTTGGCATACATTCAAACACATCAGTTCCATTTTCGCTCCTGAAGACCTCGCTCCCTGAGGGTTCCATGTTTCTGGTTTTTCTCTAGTCTGCCACATAGCTTTTATTTTTAGAACTTCTCTTTGCTGTTCTCCCTCCCCTTTCCCAGATCCCATGTCTTCCTCTTTCTTGGTTTACTTCTGCATTTTACTGGAACATATTCTTCCATACTTTCCCAAGAAAGGTTGCATGGGAGATAAAGTTTTTATATATAAACAGAAAAAGGAGTGAATGAGATGTGAGGAAGTAATGAAACAGTAGAATTTCTTTCTGAACTTGATTCTTTTTTTTTTTATAAGTGGTAGTGTGTTTTGGGTTTTTTTGGTTTCTTTTTAAATATTTTATTTATTTATGCATATAAGAGCTTGGGTGTAGGCCAGAGGTGGGGGGGATGGGGAGGGCGGTGAGAGGATTTACCAGAGACAGAGTGGGGAGCAGAACAGACAGACTGACTGAAATTCACTGCTGAGGGGAGCACCGGGCGAAACAGGAGAGGTCTGCTGAGCCATGTGGGAAGCTCCCTGGCCGGGGATTGAACTCACGCCGCAGATAGCTTCACAGTGCTGAGACTTAATCCCTTGCCAACCAGGGAGGACCCTATAGTGTGTTTTTTATTTCAAATTCCAATTGTTTTCCCCACCACCATCCCTTGTGTCCCTTTGCCTCCCTCCTTCCTCTTAAACTTGATTTTAAAGAGAGGAGATTGATAAATAAAACAAATGCAAGCTAAAGAAGACTTTCTTTTTTAACCTCCCTTTACTAAAAAATAAAATTAAATCAAAAAATTAAAAACAGTGGATGGATTTAAATGAGCCAAAAGAGACTAAAATGTTGGAAATAATAAAAGAAAGAAACAGTCCAATAAAACATGACCTTAGTCCTGGAAAAGAAAAGAATAAGAGTACAGTGGAAAAGTTCACCTTAAACAAAAAGAGAAACATTTTTTGCCTTAAAATTATAGGGAGGAGGATTGAAAGGGGAGGTTTGGTTGATGATTGAGATAAGAAGGGCTAGAAGTTGGGACAGTCCATGAAGTATACTAGCCTTAATATAATATTCTATCTATTCATTACAAAGCACCAGGTAGGTTTTGAAAGAGAGAAAAGGGGATGAAAGCAGAAAGCGGGATGGACTGAACGGGGCGGTGAAAATCTGGGTCAGAGGAGTATGATGGGGTTGCCAAATAGCCCGGGGTTACAAAAATTATCACTACTCACCATCCAGTCTTAAATTTTACAATCCCTGAGATTCAGTTAGAAGGTATATGAGATCAACATTTTACCTCACCTTTCCATGCTGCCAGGATGGCCAATTCAGGTTTGGATGGGAAAGAAAGGAGTAGCGGGAGAGAGCATCATAGATCTTTTTTTTTTAAGGTTCATTAATTTATGTATACAATAACTGGGGTGTAGGCCAGAAGTGTGGGGAGGGTGAGAGGATTCACCAGAGATAGAGTCGGGAGCAGAACAGGCAGATTGACTAAAGTACACTGCTGACCCCTCAACGGGCGAGGCAGGCGAGGTCTGCTGGGCCATGCAGGAAGCTCCCTGCCCAGGGATCGGGGATTGAACTGGTTCTGCAGTGGCTACTGATAGTTTCATAGTGCTGAGACTTAACCCCTTGCACTACCAGGGAGGCCCAGCATTATAGATCTTTTTGCACCAAACAAACCCTTAATAAACACAGTTTCTGCCTTCTACAAATTGCTCCTCTATCATAATATTAAGTGACTAAGAGTATTCAGGCAGTATACAAATCTGCTTTAATTGTTTCAAAAGCAAGCTGCACAGGTGGCGACCGAAGGCTAGGAAGTGAGAACATGTTTAACAACTTGTTTAGAGGCAAGATATTTTATAAAGGGTTTTTTTGGTGTCTCATGTTGAATTTTCTCCTGCAAGACATAATTTATGGTAATGACCAAATAAGTTAAGTGACATGACAAAACTCCAGGGAAATCTACTGTATTCTATGCAAATTTGTACGTGCAAACTCCACATTTTACAGAAGGAGAAACTGAGGCAAAGAATGGATAAGTGTGTTCACAGAGCTAGCAAGCAGCAGCACTAAAAATCAGTCTGTTTCAAAGTCTGAGCCCTAAATCATTATCCCTTTAACCTGAAATGAACACATGTAATTTTTATACTCATCCATTCACTCAATAAATACTGAACAGTTCTATGACTAAATAAAAGAAGGGAGGAGAGAATGTTCCCGCATATCCCTCGCCAGGCCTCTTTGTTGGTCCTTTCCCTTGCTCACTGCGGACAAATGCAGGAAAAGCTCAGGGTGCTTGAGCTATCATCTAATTAAATTAAATTAAATTTAAAAATTTACATAGCAGAGACCAAAACTGTGACCCAGTCTGTTTATATAACTTGAAATGTAAAATTAAAATTACGGTCTTCTTTAAGTACCAAAGTCATTTATTAGAAACTGTTAGCTAGAATAGCACTAATCAAAGTATAACACAGTCCAGCAAGATGGTGGCAGAGTGAAGATACTGGACTCACCTCCTCTATATACTGGTAATTGGACTGCACCAGAACAAAGCCAGCAACCCCTGAAGGGAAAACGGACATCCAGAAACTGTGTTTATTTATGGTGAAGCCAGAGCAGTACAACCCACAGAAGGGAGGGGCCACTTCCATGTGGAACCCCCCACAGCTGTGACTTAGGGGCAGTATAAATGAAGTTGATCAGGCTTTTGCACCGTTGGCCTCTGTGGCTATCCCCTGAGGCCTTAATCTTGTTAACTTTGTGGGTGAGTGGGTGTGGGGCACGCGTGCCTGATTGTGGACACCTGAGCATCGGTGCGTGCGCATGTGCAAGTGTGCATGCCTGTGCCTGGGAGAGAGGGGACATACGGGCAGCACTAATCAGCGATGACTGCAGAATGGCTGAGACGCGGCCACAAGGGGAAGGACAGAGAAAAGAGCATACAGAGATTTGCTGGGGGCTCAATTTGCTGTTGGCTCCCTGCTGCCTTGTTTCCCCTTCTTACCATTAAAACTTGTGAAAATAATGCCAAGGGCTCTAAAATTCTTCAAATTGCTAGAATCAGGGCCTCCCCGGTGGTGCAGTAGTTAAGCGCTGCGCTGTGGAGCTGTTGGCAGCGGTGACGCGAGTTTGACAGCCGGCCAGGGAGGATCCCACATGGCGCGGCAGACCTCTCCTGCCTCACCCGCTGCTCCCCTCAGCAGTGTATTTCTGATCTGCCTGTTCTGCTCCCCTCTCTGTCTCTGGTGAGCCCTCTCACCGCCCCACGCCTCTGGCCTGTACCCCAACTTGTATGTATAAATAAAAAATAAATCTTTTAAAAAAAATTGCTAGAATCAATGGTGAACCTACCAGGCCTTGTATGCAAAACAGGGCCCCGCATCAACATGGATGA
Source organism: Scalopus aquaticus (assembly GCA_004024925.1). Taxonomy (NCBI): domain Eukaryota; kingdom Metazoa; phylum Chordata; class Mammalia; order Eulipotyphla; family Talpidae; genus Scalopus; species Scalopus aquaticus. Next base: position 26,779 of record PVIJ01016459.1, on the reverse strand, counting down.
CCTTGGAGACCTGGCACTGCACTGGGTAAGGGGGTGCTCAGAGTTGGTGTCCAGGATAAAGGGTGCACTATTGGAGAACTACAGGAGCAGAAGTGCAGAGCAAAACTTACTGCCTTAAGCCTGAGGTTCTCAGTATAGAACAAGAGGAGCCAGAACCAGTGGGAAGAACCAGGTTTGAGGAGGCTGCTACTCAAAGCCTACACTGAGAGGAGACTCCCTGGCTGGCAAGGCATTTAGTCTCAGCACTATGAAGCTGTCCACAGCCACTGTAGCACAAGTTCGATCCCCGACCAGTGAGCATCCCACATGGCACAGCAGACCTCTCCTGCCTCGCCCACTGCTCCCCTCAGCAGTGTACTTCAGTCTATGGTGAATCCTCTCACCATCCCACACCTCTGGCCTACACCCCAGCTTGTATTCATAAATAAAATAAATCTTAAACAAAAAAACACCTAGACTGAAATATTCAAAACACCTGCCATCACCCTATCTAAGGCAAAATCCAAAATAACAAGTGAACATTTTCATTAGTCAGAGTTTAAGCACCCCAGAAAAATGCTTTGAGCTGGAGTAGAAAAGATAATAATCCCAGGCTTTTGACTCTGCCCATGCCCAGTATTTAATGTCCATGCAGCTAATGCTCAAACATATTCTAGAGGTGGAAGCTGAAACAAAATGATATGAGACACTTAGACCAGAGAGCTAGCCTCGAGGAGGGGATTAATGTGGATCTACACCACACAGCCATGGTACCCACAGCCCAGAAGAAACATAAATCCCTGACACTCACTGGATATCGTCCTCTGGGGCCCTACTGCCCCAGTTCCTTTTTATTCAATGCTTATTGCCCCTTGCCAGTACCTGTTCTTGAATCACTCCAACAGTTGCACAGGCAGCAGCCTGAAAGTCTATCCTTATTACAATCCATAAAAACTAAAATAAAGAAACAGAAGAACATACTGCACATGTTGGAGAAAAAAACAAACAAACAAACAAAAAAAAACCTGAGAGGAGTCTCAACCCAGCAGAACTGTGGAACATGCCTGATGAAGAGTTCAAGGTAACAGTTACAACAATAGCTACTAAACTAAAAATCAATGGATGATGTAAAACAAAAATAAAATAAAGACCAGAAAATATGAGGCAGTTACAATTAGAAGTCATGAATCTAAAAAATACTATAACCAAGTTTTATTTTTTTTTTAAAGATTTATTTTTTTATTTATACATACAAGCTGGGGTACATGCCAGAGGTGTGGGGCAGCGAGAGGGTTCACCAGAGACAGAGCGGGTAGCAGAACAGGCAGATCAGAAGTACACTGCTGAGGGGAGCAGCGGGCAAGGCAGGAGAGGTCTGCCGCGCCATGTGGGATTCTCCCTGGCCGGGCGTCGAACTCGCGTCCCCGCTGTCGACAGCTCCACAGAGCAGCGCTTAACTGCTGCGCCACCGGGGAGGCCTCTATAACCAAGTTTTAAAATATAATTGAGTAAAATAATAAACAACAGCAGACAAAGTAAAGCAATGAAGAGAATTAATGAGCTTGACAGAAAAAATCACAGAGGACACACAAATAGAATAATATAGAAAAAAATGAATTTAAATAAATAAAAATGGTGCAAGAGCCCTTTGGGATAATCTAAAAAGGAACAACATCCATATCACAAGGGTCCTAAGAGGAAGCAAGACAGAGAAAGGTATAGAAACATTATTTAAAGAAATAATTGCTGAGAATAGTTTCAATCTGGGAAATGAACCCAATTTTGTGATCTCAGAGGCCCAAAAAGTGACCAGACAGACACACACTGAGACATATTATGATAAAACTGCTGAAAGTCAATAACAAAAACGGAATACTAAAAACATCAAGAGAAAAAGGGTGGGGCTCCCTGGTGGCGCAGTGGTTAAGTGCTGCTCTGTGGAGCTGTCGGCAGTGGCCACGTGAGTTCAAAGTCTGGCCAGGGAGATTCCCATATGGCGCGGCAGAGCTCTTCTGCCTCGCCCGCTGCTCCCCTCAGCAGTATATTTCTGATCTGCCTGTTCTGCTCCCCGCTCTGTCTCTGGTGAACCCTCTCACCGCCCCATGCCTCTGGCCTGTACCCCAGCTTGTATACATAAATAAATATCTTTAAAAAAAAAAAAAGAGAAAAAGGGTGACTTCTAAGGGAACACCAATAATATTGTCAGTGGATTTACCAATAGAATCATAGGCAAGAAGGGAACGGCATGAGATAGTCAAAAAATATTTCCAGATTAAATCCTTTACCTTGTAAATTAACATTTAAGACAGAATGAAGGGTAAGAAACTTCACTGAAAAGCAAAAACTAAAAACAATTATCAACACCAAGCTGCACGTGAAAGAATTCTTTAAGGGATTATTATAAAGCAACATCACAAAAATATGGAGGTAACAGACACTTAAATTATAGAACATCCAGGAGGAAGATAAGAGTAATGATGTGGCGCAGGAGTTAAACACATAGTGCTATCAAGCTATCGCCAGCCACTACTGCATAAGTTCGATCCCCAGCCAGGGACCTAACCCACAAGGCACAGCAGACCTCTCCTGTCTCCCCCACTGCTGCCCCCAGAAGTGGATTTCAGTAGAAAGTCTTGCTCTTCTCCCCACTCTGTCTCTGGTGAATCCTCTCACACACACCCCCACACCTCTGGCCTACACCCCAGTTCTTGTATGCATAAACAAATAAATCTTTAAAAAAAAAAAAAGACTAACCATGTGGCCCATCAGAGTGAGCTTATAACCAGACCATCTCAGAGATCACACAAATAGTCATATTCTAACCTCAGCAGAACCTTCCAACAAAAGTCAATGGAAGTAACACATAAGACAACAGAAATGAAATATACACAACACATAAAGACCTGAGAAAATAAAAAATACAAACCAAAAACTACCCCAGTGTTTCAATAATCGCGTTAAAATGGCCTGAATTCACAAGTGAAAAGGAGTAGAGTGACTGAACGGATTTCAAAACAAAGCTCAACCTTCTGTTGTTTATATGAAACCTATCTTACCAGTAAAGACAAGCACAGACTTAAGAGTTAAGGAAAATCTTCAAGCAAATGATAATCAAAAAAAGTCAGGAACTGAAACAGAATTATTAGACTTTCTATTTTAAAAGGTAATAAGAAATAGAGACCAGTATTATGCTATGTCTAATGCAACAACAAGAAATATCATTCATATATATGCATGCACTGAATGATGGAGCATCAAGATACGTAAGACAACAGAACTAAAAAAAGATCCTGACAACATAATAAAACGAGGGATATTAATATTTCCCAACTATCAACAAGGCAGAATAAATAAGGAAACAGTAGCTTAAATGAAGAGCTAGACCAAATAAGTTTAACAGATATCTAGGGACTATTCTACCCAACAACCACTACATACAATGTTTTTCAAGTACTCATGGAACATTTTCATGACTAGACCATGTGTTGGAATACAAGCAATTGTCAATAAAATTACAAAGATTTAAATTATACAAAGTATTCTCTCTAACCATAATGCCATAAAGCTTGAAATCAACCATAAGGAAAAACTATGAATACATGGACACTCATTAACCAACTTGCTGTTTAATAGCTATTGGATAAAAAAGCAAATTAAAACAGAAATTAAAAAAAAAATACCTTGAGGGCCTCCCTGGTGGTGCATGGTGGTAAGTCTTAGCACTATGAAGCTATCAGCAGCCACTGCAGCATGAATTCAATCAGAGTTCAAGCCCTGGCCACAGAGCTGACCCACAGGGCGAAGCAGATCCCTCCTGTCTCGCCCGCTGCTCCCCTCAGCAGTGTATTTCAGTTGATCTGCCTGTTCTGCTCCCCACTTTGTCTCTAGTGAATCCTCTCAACCCCTGCACCTCTAGCCTACATCCCAGCTCTTGTATGCACAAATAAATAAAATAAATCTTTTTAAAAATCCCTTGAAACTAATGAAAATGAGGAATCAAGCTACCAGATCTATGTAATACACCAAAAGCAATCTTAAGAGGGAAGATAACTGCAATACAGGTCCATATTAAGAAGCGAGAAAAATACAAAATAAACAACCTAAAGGAACTGGAATAAGAGGAACAAACAAAAACCAAAGTTAGAAAAAAGGAAATAGTAAAAATAATCACAGAAATAAATGTATTTTTAAAACTACCTCAAAAACTCAATGAAACTAAGAGCTGGTTCTTCAATAAGATAAAGAAAATAGATTAATTTCTAATTAGTCTAACAAAGAAAAAAGAGAAAACATTTATAAGCAGAATTAGAAATGAAAGAGAAATTAGCACAGATAGCACAGAAATACAAAGGATTTTAAGAGATTACTATAAACAACTCTATGCCAATAAGTGTGATAACCTTGAAGAAATGGACAAATTTCTAGGTCAATGTACTTTACCAAGACTAACCCAGAAAGAAAGAAATGATTTGAACAAACTGATCACAAGCATGGAAATTGAAACAGTGATAAAAATCTTCCAAAAACAAAAGCACAGGACCAGAGAATTTTACATAAGAATTTCATAAAACTTTTTAAAGAAAAACTAATGCCAACTTGCTGGAATCAGTTTTAAAAATGCAGATGAGGGAATGCTCCCTGGTATATTTTATGATATCAACATTTTCCTAACACCAAACCCATAAAAATACAGGACAAGAGAAATTTTATACCAATATCCTTGATGAAAAGTCAATGCAAAAATCTTTATCAAAATACTAGCAAAATGAATTCAACAATATATCACAAGGATTATATACATTATGATCAAGTGGGATTTATCCCATGGATGCAAAGATAGTTTAATATATATAAATCCATCAATGTAATCTTTAAAACATAAAAATCATAAGATAATATCAATAGATGAAGAGAAAGCTTTTGATAAGATGTGACATCAATTTATGAATAAATTTTAAGAGTATAATAGAACCCTGAGACCAAAAGTTTTGGGAACGTCTGCTTACATCATCATTCCAATTTCAAGACTAGCTTAAGAAAATGAAAGATCTCCTTATTTTGTTATAGGAAGTTACATTTTTTTTAAAGATTTATTTATTTATGCATACAAGCTGGGTGCAGGCCAGAGGTGTGGGGCAGTGAGAGGGCTCACCAGAGACAGAGTGGGGAACAGAACAGGTAGATCGACCTAAGTACACTGCTGAGGGGAGCAGTGGGCAAGGCAGGAGAAGTCAGTTGTACCATTGGGAATCTCCCCTGCCAAGCATCAAACCTGCTTCACAGCTGCCAACAGCTCCACAGCACTGCGCTTAACCCGTTCCACCAGGGAGGCCCCAGAAGTAGCATTTTTAACACAGTAGTTAATGACCCAGGTTTGGCAATTAGGTTGACCTGGATTAAAATCCAGGCTCTGCCACTTAATACTTTTGCTGTGTTCAACAAGTCATTGAACCTTTCTGTACTTCAATTCCTCTTTTATAAAATGGATATAATTGAACTTCCTATCTTATGAGGATTAAATGGCAACACTTAAATTCTTTTTTTTAAAGATTTATTTATTTATGCATCCAAGCTGGGGTGCAGGCCAGAGGTGTGGGGTGGTGAGAGGAATCACCAGAGACAGAGTGGGGAGCAGAACAGGCAGATCGACTGAAGTACACTGCTGAGGGGAGCAGTCCGCGAGGCAGGAGAGGTCTGCTGTGCCATGTGGGAAGCTCCCTGGCTGGGGATCCTTCATAGTGCTGCGCTTAACCCGTTGTGCCACCAGGGAGGCCCAACACTTAAATTCTTAAATGCAGAATTTTTATCACCATTACAAGAACTTATACTACCTTTAAGTGATATGGTATTATATAACAAAGGGAGGTATTCAAAAGTCTTTAAATTCTCTTCCTTCATCAAGTTATTATACCAAACATAATGCCAGTTCAGTTTTTCTCCAAATACACCTAAATTATTTCTTATAACCTATATCTATGTACTAGCAACATTAAATATAGCATTTTCTCTGTTAGAACATTGGAAAACATGTGTGTATATGATAGATCAATTTTCATGATATCTTGTAATCACAACCACATTTTGGAAAAGACCCTCTTGCTAAGGCTGAATCAGAGAGTTAACATGAGTAGGCAAGCAAAGCAATTACCAGGCACTGACTCTAAGGAAGGGCTTGGCAATTATCTAGTGATTGCTCTCCTACATTTTGAAATTGCTTTTCCTGCAGGTACACAAGTTAACGAACCCAATCAAAAAACTTTTCCCTGCCAATGCATCACTTTCTACGACATAAAGTCACACAGCCTTTGAAACATGTTTTTTTCCATAGCCAGCCCATATAAAACACTGTAATAGAAATTCACACAATCATCATGGTTGGACCTAATATAATACTCCTTACTCAGAGTGACTGACAAACAGCAGGAACTTCTACATGTGTATGCAAGGGAACCATGAATGTACTTGAATGAATCTTATTAAGAATCTCTGTAGCTAATTAAAATCAGATACATTTTGTTTTTCAAAGTCTCATCCACCTGTAAAACTTTAAAGTTACCACAATTGAACATTTATTAATTTATCTTCAAGTTTGCTCTTTCCTGTCCTTCTTTTCAATGCCATATAGAGATTTTTATTTTCAGATCTTGCACTTTTTACAATAAAATTTCCATGTGATCTTTTTATAATTTCTATGCTGCTAACTCCTTTCCATTCATTTCAAGTGTGTGTATCTTTATCTCATGGGACATAATTATTACAGCTGCTTTTACATCTGATAATTTCAACATCTGGGTTATCTCAAGGCTGGCATCTCTCTTTCATTTTTCCTCTCGGAATTGGTCACATTTTCTTGGTTCTTCCTAGTTAAGGAATTTTGGATACTGTGTTGTATCAGCTCTGGGTGTTTGTTAGAATGCTCTAGGAAACATTTGTTTATTTGATTGTGTGTTTAAGCAGGTAATCAACTCAGCTAGGCTCGGACTGCAAGATCTGTCTTATCGCATGAGTTGGTGGTTCCCATTTCAGTTTCACTTTTGGAAACTTAGCTCTGGTTCTTTGGTTCTATCCTGTGTCTGCCCACTCAGAACTCAACCCAAAGCTTGTGGTAGTTCATATACAAAATCAGAGAATTTCCTTTTCTAGCTCGTACGATTTTCACATTCTCCCAACACCAGGAGACTCTCCTGATCATTTTATCCAGAAACTTCAATTTCTCAGAATTTTAGCTACTCATGTGACTACCCCTGTGCCCACAGTCGGGCCCATCCTTAAGGCAAAGCTGTAAGAGAAAAAAGAAAAAAAGTGGTGAACATCCTCATTGCTTTTCCAAGTTTTGACTTTCCTTCATAACCTGCCTGCTTCTGTTGACTTTTCAGAGTTCAGGTACTTGCTTTTTGTACTGGGTCCAGAGATTTTAATGTCATCATCAGGAGAAATGGGTCTGAATGATTTTATCCCACGTTGGCTGACACTAGAAGTTCCCCTGTCTACATCTTCAGATTTAATCTCCCACTGTTACAGGGCAGGGATAGGGGCACCCCAGAATCCCCAAATCTGTCATTCTAAACAAGACAAAAAATACAAGACCTTTAATGGAAAGGAACATTAATACAATTAGTGTGCAACAAAGAAAAGGCAAAGAATATAGTTTCCAAATCCAGCACTCAAAGTTACCCATCCTCTCAGCGGTAAATGTTCAGCCAAACAGGGTTGGCCCAAAGCAGGACCACTGAGATCTTAAAGCCTGCCACAGTCTAAAACACCTTCTGGTGGGGACCCATAGAAAAGGGTCAGAAACAGTCAGACAAGTCTGGGAGGAGAAAGAGTAAAATCAAAATAAAAATCAAAGCTGCCACGCATCTCTCACCCACATCTGTTTCAGCCAATCCAGGACCAAAAAGCAAGTCAGTTTCTTCACATGTCTCTCTGCTCCATGTGCCTCCTCCAGGTCTCCTTTCTCTCATCCTGCTTCCTTCCTTCTTCATCCCCTCTAGAGCGTCTTCTCTTCCCTGCTCAGCTCCACCCTTCCTTGGGTGGGGCAGGGAACCTGGAACCTCTCCTTTTCCTGGGGACCACCCTGTTACACCACCACTCTCCTGTCACTTTCTCTGTACTGTAGCATTTTTTAGAAGTGTATCTTTTTTTTATTAAGGTAACATTGATTTACAACACTGTATATAATTTAGAGGTATAGTTTCACACCTCTTCAGATGTGTATGCTACCACACGAAGTTCATCAACAAAGCACCCATAACATTCCGCCATAGTTCATTGCTCCTCACCTCCCACCCTCCACTCTGGTCACTTCCATTCTTCTGTCAGTTCTTAAGGGTTTTTTTTTTTAATTTAGTTGTTTATGTATACAAGCATATATATATATATATATACATACACACATATATATATAACACATCTTGATCCACTCATCTGTCTCTGGGCACTTAGGTAGTTTCTATAATATGGCTATTATAAATAATGCTGCAATGAACATAAGAATTCATACAACTCTTCGATTTAGTGTTTGGCATTTTTCATATTCTTTGGATAGATCATATGCCAGATCCATTTGTAATATTCTGAAAACCCTCCAAACTGTTTTCTATAGGGCTGGACTAGTCACATTCCCATCAACACTGTGTAAGTGTTCCTTTTTCACCACCTGCTTACCACCCTGTTGTTCCTAATCATTCTCAAGTGTGAGATTGTATCTCATTATGGTTTTGATTGGCATTTCCCTAATGACACGTGATGAGCAGTTTTCATGTTCCTGTTGGCCACCTATATGTCTTCTCTGAAGAAGTGTGTACTTTACTCCCACTTTTTGATTGGGATATTTGCCTTCTTTTTGTTGAGTTGTATGAGTTTTTTGTAGATCATGGCTATCAGTCTCTTGTCAGTTGTATAATGTGTAAATATTTTCCCTACTCAGCAGGGTATCTTTTCATTTTAATGATAGTTTCTTTTGCTGTGCAGCAGCCTTTTATTTTGCCATACTCCCAATAGTTTATTTTGCTTTTGTTTTCCTTGTTGTGGGAGTTGAGTCCTCAAGGACATCCCTGAAACCAAGAACATGGGGTATTTGCCTATGTTTTCTTTAATGTATTTTGTTATCTCAGTTCTTACATCCAAGTTTTTAATCCATTTTGAGTTAATTTTTGTGTATGGTGTGAGAAATTGTTCTAGCTTCATCTTTTTGCATGTGTCTGTTCAGTTTTCCCAACTCCAATGTTGAAGATACTTTCTTCATTGTATTCTCTTGGTTCCTTTGTTGTAAATTAACTGTCCATATAAGTGCAGATTTACATATGAGTTCTCAATTATATTCCATTGATCTATGAGTCTATTTTTTATTCCAATATCATATTATTTGAAGCATTGGAAGTCCTAGCTAGAGCAATTAAGCAAGAAAAAAATATAAAAGGTATCCAAATTGGAAAAGAAGTAAACCTATCACTACTTGTAGATGACATGATAATATGCATAGAAAACTCCTAAGACTCCATTTTAAAAAGTGCAAGAAACAATCAGTGTAATGAAGTACAAAATCAATATACAAAAATCTGTTCTGTTCCTATAAGCATATAGTCATCTAGAAGAAAACTAAAACATATTTACAGTTGCATCAAAAATAAATACCGGGGCCGCCCTGGTGGTGCAGCAGTTAGGCGCTGTGCTCTGGAGCTGTCTGCGGCTATGGTGCGAGTTTGATGCCTGGCCGGGGAGATTCCCACATGGCATGGCAGCTCTCTCCTGCCTTGCCCGCTGCTCCACTCAGCAGTGTATTTCCGTCGCTCTGCCTGTTCTGCTCCCCACTCTGTCTCTGGTGAGCCCTCTCGCCGCCTCACACATCTGCCCTGTAGCCCAGCTTGTATGCAAAAATAAAATAAATCTTTAAAAAATAATAAATAAATACCAAGAAGTAAGCCTAGCAAAGGAGGTGAAATACCTGTACAACAAAAATGCTATGACATTATTAAAAGAAATAAAGAATACACAAAGAAATGCAAAGCCCCTGTTTATGAATTGGAAGAATTAACATGATACAATACTTACCTTTCCCAAAACAATATGCAGATTCAATATAATCCCTACCAAAAATTTCAATGGCATTCTTCAAAGAAATAGAGTAAACATTACTGACATTTATATGGGGCAATAAAAGATCCTGAATAGACAAAGCAATTCTGTAAAAAAAAAAAAAAAAAAAAAAAAAAAAAAAGAAAGGAAGGAAGAAGAAGGAAAGAACAGAGGTATCACACTCCCTGACTTTCTCTTCTTACAGTTTTTTAAATGGCCAAGTTACTTTTTACAACAAATCATTACATTTGCTCTTCCCTCTGTGTAAAATCAGTTTCCCCATTCTAAAATATAAACTCTCTGACCTTTCCTGACATCTATACTACTGTAATTCCATCTGGACACAGTAGGCATACAACACATAATTATTAGGTGAACAGTTGACCTGCTTAATTGATAATATTAAACAGTCTGGGTATTCTATCTGAAGCAAAATTGAAGCATTACAAGTTTATCAATGGATTTAATATCAAACTAGCAAACAAAAGAGCTCTCATTCTTAGTCAATAAAAAAATATGTGCCAACATCTTATATGTCAAGGACTTTGCAAGACACATAGAGTTGTTTGTTTTCTTTTTTATGGCTTGGGCAATTATTAAATATTTCTGATACTCATTTTACAGGACTTGTACATTGTACTAAAATTTGTTTTTCTCCAGTTAGTAATAAAGAATATTGGCATGACTCTGTTACCCATTAGTGGTTTTTGTTTTTCTGTGTAAAATTTGATTCTGTTTAAGAGATGGCAGACAAACCTGGGGTCAAATCCAGCTCCCTGCTTATAAGTTGTGAGGCCTGAGTATTTTAAGTACTCTCAGTTTTCAAGCATGAGATAAAGCCTCTTACCATAAAGGGTGGGTAAAGCTTGTGAAATATCTACTATAGTGTCTGACATTTACCGCAGGCTAAAAAATTATATTTATTCATTTCCTATCTCTCCACCAGATCTCCATTAGTGTAAGTTAGTTTGTACCCTTGCCAGCTTCTTTTTCTCCTATTTTCTTGTCCTTTTTCCCTTCAACTTTCTTTTTCTGTGTGTTCCTTTCATGATTTTTAAATGTCTAAAGGTTTTCTGAGGTAGAACTGTATTTAAGTTTTTTAAGAGAGATTCAAGTTCTTTAAGATTTTCAACTACCTTTTAGCCAAGATTTTTGTCTCAGTAAATCATGTTCATAGCAATATTTTTGTTTTAACCTTATTGTATTTTTAAAGAAAACAATGGTTTCAGTTTTCTCAAGGACAGTCAAACACATTAAATGGCATCCAGTGAGTGTGGAAGAAATTTTACCTCATGTCTACTCTTTACCAAAGACTAAAAAGTTATTTTCCCCTTCAAACACTCAGTTAAAATACAGTACTACAAATCCCAAGAATCCCATGCATTAGCCAAAAGAACTGTGATGGCAGTACACAGTAAACACAGTATTAGCTAAGAAATTAAAGAACCACCTGGTGCCCTTGTTGAGAATAACCATGTAGAATTTTACATTTTCCTGCTAATGTTACCTTCATGGAAATATTGGGCGGGAAAAGGTTGCAGGTGGGCACCCCCCCTCACCTACCCACCTGGCTGTAGCTTCAGCTGGGAGGAGGTTGCCTGCCAACTCAGCTCCTCCTCCACCTACCCAGGGGCTGTAGCTCTAGCTGGAAAGAGGCTGCCAGCCCCCACACCTGCCGCTCAGCTGCCTGCTCCAGCAGTGGTGATAGACTCAGGCAAGCACTGGAGGAAACACTGGGAGAGAGAGATTAGGAAGAACTCTAGCAACCAATACCGGCAGCAAAAGACAGTGGGGTGACAGCAGCACCTGACACCTGAAAGGGGACTGAACCCCAACAGTGGGGCCACCTGAAAACCCCAAGACCTCAGGGGCAAAAGACTACATAAATCTCCCCAAGCTTGCATCAACCCCAAGAGCCTGGGGTGCATCCTTAGCCACGGGTGGCATACCCCCCTCTCCATTTTTTATTTCTTTCCTTTTTCAAATTTTTTTTCTTTTTACCTACCTCTTTCTTTTCTTCCTTTCCTTCTACTTTTCTTCCTCTTCTTTCTCTCTCTCTTCTCCTTTAAGATTTATTTTAATCACGATAAGCTTTATTTTGTTTTACATGAAATCCTGATAAGTTATCCTCCCACATCTACCCAAGTGTTTGTTTCCCTGACTAACTGGCAGCTTACTATCTATCTGTCTCACCATCCACTATCTCTGTTCTCTTAATCCCTCTATCTCCCTATTTTCCTGATACTATCATCAACACTTTGTTTGTTTGTTTGTTTTGTTTGTGTGTTTCTTCCTTTTTTCTTTTTTCTCCTTCCCCCCCCCCGCACCCCTCATCCTTCCTCCTCCTCCTCCTCATTCCCCTTCCCCTCATTCTCCCCCTATCTAACCCCCTATTTCTCCTCCCATCCTCTAAACCTATGTAACACACCCCTTTCACACATCACCCCTTCTTCTCTTCTAACGCTACTTGGACCCCGAAACACGTCAGAGACATGCAACGAGGGACATAGAAGTTCAACAGAGAAACAGAAGTACCCAGCGACATCCAGCCACAGCAGCCCAGACACTAGGAAGACACAAACACTCTTCAGCAAGTGAAACCAGGAGTCATGCCCACCAGCACCAGCAATACAGGAACACTACAATCAGAGCAAAGCAGAAGTCCAACAATGGGAAGGAAAAAAGGTACAAATGACTCTGAAAACAATACTCCACAGAAAGAAAATCCTTCTCCAGAACCCAATAATATGAACATAGAAGATTACATCCGCCTAACAGATAAAGAATTCAAAATATCCACTACAAAAAAAAAAAATGATTGAATTAAATGAAAAGGTAGAGAAAGAAAGAAACATAAACAAAGAACTAAGGAATATAAATGAAGAACTGAAGAACGAGAATGAATCCATAAAGAAGAAATTGAAAGAAATGGAGGATTTACAAACATTAGTAGAGGAGCTTAAGAACTCTAAGAAAAGCCAGGAAAGTATAATACGAGAAATAGAGGAAAGTGTGAGCACTGTTGAAGATTAAGATACTAAAAGAACCAAGACAGAAAAGGAAAGAGAAAAACGAAGGAAAAAGAATGAGGAAATGCTTTGAGAACTATCTGACACCATGAAAAAAGGAAACATCAGAGTCATAGGAATCCCAAAAGGAAAGGAGAGACAAGGGAACAAACTTTTCAAGGAGATAATTGAAGAGAACTTCCCAAACATTAAAAAGGAAACAAAAATTCACATACAGGAAGCCAGAAGATCTCCAAATTATTATAATGGAACAAAAAAACAGCAAGACATATAATAGTAAAGCTATCGAGAATTCAAGACAAGGAAAATATATTGAAAATGACGAGGACAAATAAACGAATAACCTACAAAGGAAAGCCAATCAGGTTGACATCAGACTTCTCTGAAGAAACACTACAGGCAAGAAGAGAATGGAGTGACATATTTAACAAACTCCAAGCTAGCAAATGTCAACCAAGAAGACTTTACCCTGCAAAGCTCTCCTTCCTCTATGAAGAAAGAATAAGGACTTTCTCTGACAAACAGAAACTTCAGAAATTCATCACTACCAAACCCCCACTCCAAAAAATACTACAAGAAGCACTGAAGACAAAACCAACAGAGGAGTGATGAGGAAATATGGAATAAAGTATGGACTAGAACCACAAAAAGGCAAACAAACTGGCAAATACAGATACCAATATATCAATGTTAACCCTAAATGTAAATGAACTAAATGCACCAATAAAAAGACACAGAGTAGCGGACTGGATCATACAACAGAAGCCAGTCTTCTGCTGTCTACGGGAAAAACATCTAGCTGCAAAAGAAGAGCATAGATTGAAAGTAAAAGGGTGAAAAACAATTGTACCAGCAAACAGACCAAAAAAGAAGGCAGAAACAGCTATACTTATACCAGATAAAACAGACTTCAAACTTAAGAAGGTAAAAAAAGACACAGCTGGTCACTATATCATGATAAAGGGGACAATAAAACAGGAAGATATAACATTCATCAACATATACTCCCCAAATGAAGGAGCACCAAAATACATCAGACAATTATTATTATCTCTGAAAATAGACATTAAAGAAAATGCATATATAGTAGGAGACTTCAATACCCCAGTCTCACCACTGGACAGATCAACAAGACAAAAAATAAACAAAGACACTAAAACTCTAAACAAGGACTTAGACTACATGGATTTAACAGATATCTATAGGGCACTACACCCCCGAAAAACTGAATACACATTTTTCTCAAGTGCACACGGAACATACTCCAGGATTGATCACATATTAGGGCACAAAACAAACCTCAACAGATACACTAAGATCAAAATCATACCAACCCTCTTCTCTGATCATAAAGGAGCCAAACTAGAAAAAACCATGAAAAGAAAAAAAGGAGCCCTCTTACCTCATGGAGACTGAAACCTACACACTGGAAGACCACTGGATTAATGAAGAGATCAAAGAAGAAATAAAAAAAATCTAGAAATGAATGACAATGAGGACACATCATTCCAGAATATTTGGGACACAGCAAAGCAGTATTAAGAGGAAAATATACAGCAATACGGGCTCACATCTAGAAACAAGAAGCAACCCAAAGAAACAATCTAATCTCCCATCTCAAAGAACTAGAAAACAAACAACAAAAAACCCCAAAAGCCAGTATTTAAAAGGAAATAATAAAAGTTAAAGCAGAAATAAATGAAATGGAAATCAAAAAAACAATCCAGAAGATCAACGAAACCAAAAGCTGGTTCTTTGAAAAAAATAAACAAAATAGACAAACCTCTAGCCAGGCTCACAAAGAAAAAATGGGAGAAAACACAAATAAATAGGATCATAAAGGAAAGAGGAGAAATCACAACAGACACAGCAGAAATCAAAAGAATAATCAGAGATTATTATGAACAGCTATATGGAAACAAGTTCAACAACTTAGAGGAAATGGACAAATTCCTACAACTATACAATAACCCAAAACTAGATAAAGAAGCTATAGAAAACCTAAACAGGCCAATCACAAGCAGCGAAATTTAATCAGTAATCAAAAGCCTTCCCAAAAACAAAAGCCCAGGACCAGATGGTTTCATAAACTAATTCTACCAAACGTTTAAAAATAAACTAGTCCCTATCTTACACAAACTCTTTCAAAAAATTGAAAAGGAAGGAATACTACTAAACACTTTCTATGAAGCCACCATTGTACTAATACCAAAACCAAACAAAGACAACACAAAAAAAGAAAACTACAGACCAATCTCTAATGAATACTGACGCAAAAATATTTAACAAAATCCTAGCCAACAGGATCCAACAATGCATCCAAAAGATAATACACCACGATCAGGTGGGATTTATTTCAGGGACACAGGATGGTTCAGCATCCGAAAACCAATTAATGTAATCCAACACATCAACAAAAAGAAAAATAAAAACCATATGATTATATCAATAGATGCTGAAAAAGCATTTGACAAAATGCAACATCCATTTATGATAAAGGCCCTTGAAATCCTTGGTATAGAAGGAGCACTCCTCAACGTAATAAAAACCATAAATGACAAACCCACAGCTAATATTATCCTCAACAGTGAAAAGCTGAAATCCTTTCCATTAAGATCAGGAACAAGGCAAGGATGTCCACTCTCACCACTGTTTTTCAATATAATACTGGAAGTCCTAGCCAGAACAATAAGACAAGAGAAAGACATTCAAGGAATCCAAACAGGGAAAGAAGAAATTAAACTGTCACTATCTGCAGACGATATGATAATATATACAGAAAACCCTAGAAAGTCCACAGAAAAACCACTCAAAATTATAGACCAGTTCAGTAAAGTAGCAGGATACAAATCAATGCACAAAAATCAGTAGCTTTTCTATATGCAAATACCCAGTCAGAAGAAGAAGCAATTAAGAGATCCATCCCCTTCAAAATTGAAACCAAAAAAATAAAATACCTGGGAATAAATCTAACAAAAGAGGTAAATGACTTATACAAAGAAAACTATAAAACGCTGTTGAAAGAAATAGAAGACACAAGAAAATGGAAAGACATCCCATGCTCATGGATTAACATCCCATGCTCATGGGTTAATCCCATGGAAGGATTAACATCATAAAAATGGCCATCCTACCAAAAGCAATTTACAGATTCAATGATATTCCAATAAAAATCTCAATGACATTCTGCAAAGAAATAGAACAAATACTGATGAAATTCAAATGGAACCACAAAAAACCCCACATAGCTAAAGCCCTCCTGACAAAAAGGAAAGAAAATGGAGGGATTACAATCCCGTATTTCAAACTATACTACAGAGCCGTAATAATTAAAACAGCGTGGTATTGGAACAAAAAAAAGACACAAAGACCAATGGAACCAAATAGAAAACCCAGAAGTAAAGCCACACATCTATGGACAACTAATCTTTGACAAAGGAGCAAAGAAAATGCAGTGGAACAAAGACAGACTATTCAATAAATGGTGCTGGGAAAATTGCACTGCTACATGCAAAAAAATGAAACTAGACTACTACCTCACACCATGCACAAAAGTCAACTTAAAATGGATAAAAGACCTGGATGTAAGACCAGAAACTATAAAATTTATAGAAGAAAATATAGGCAAAACTCTACATGACATATATCTCAGCAAAATCTTTAAAGACACATCCCCCAAAGTAAAGGAAGTGAAAGACAAAATAAACAGCTGGGATTACATAAAAATAAAAAGCTTCTGTACAGCAAAAGAGACATTAACCAAAACTAACAGACACCCTACTAATTGGGAGAAGATCTTTGCACACAATACAACCGATAAAGGTCTGACAACAAAAATCTACAAGGAGCTCACACAACTCAACAAAAACAAAGTCAACAATCCAGTCGAAAAATGGGCAGAAGAGCTAAAAAGATACATCTCCAAAGAAGAGAAGCAAATGGCCAACAGGTACATGAAAAAATGTTCATCATCACTCATAATTAGGCAAATGCAAAATGCAGGTCAAGATACTATCTCACACCAGTGAGAATGGCACACACTAAAAATTCAGGCAACAACAAATGCTGGCGGGGATGTGGAGAAAAAGGAACTCTTCTACACTGCTGGTGGGATTGCAAACTAGTCCAACCATTATTGAAAGCTGTATGGCGATTCCTCAAACCGCTAAAAATGGAGCTTCCATACGACCCAGCAATACCACTCCTGAGAATCTACCCAAAGGACACACAAAAAATAATCCAAAAGGATACATGCACCCGTATGTTCATTGCAGCACTGTTTACAATAGCTAAGGTATGGAAACAACCCAGACGCCCAAAAATAAGATGACTGGATCAACAAGATGTGGGACATATACACAATGGAATACTATTCAGCATTCAAAAAAGATAAACACATGCAATTTGCAGCAACATGGAGGGAACTAGAAGGAATCATGCTCAGCGAAGTAACCCAGAAAGAAAGAGAAAAATACCCAATGGTTTCACTTATAACAGGGATATAGGGGAACCAAATATGAGAGAGACACCCAGAGAGGGAGGGAGAGGATAAGGACTCAAAATGGGGTAGAAAAGGGCACAAGGGACCATGGTGATGGGTTATGGGTGAATTGGTGGTGGGCTACCCAAGGGGACTACAAAATGTAAAAGATATAAATAACAATAAAATTTTTTTTAGATATATAAAAAAATTAAAACATATAATACCAGTTCATAAATTTCACCCCTTTGTTTCTCAATTAACTCAAAATGTGCAACTTCAATAAATCATAAACATTTCCTTTAAGCTTTACAGAAATATTTAAGACTGTAACAGAACTTTAACCTCTACAAAAAGATTATCAAATATTTTCAAAATATAATCATACACCCTTAGTAAGATGGTAAGAAAATTTTTTAAATGAATTCAACTCAGAATAAAAAGTTGCAGATTGCATAGATTTTGCCAAACCAATTTAGAAAACAAAAGGACTTAGAACATAAAGACTATTTTGGGTGGCATTCCTAAAAATCCTCCCTAGACACACCAGTAACAATCTGAAAAACACAGGAATTAATATAGACTTGCAAAAGCAGAATGAGTGCACCTTACTAGTTGAAAGGATTTAAGAAATTTTTCACAGTACTGTTTCAGGAGTTTGTTCAAATCTCACCTTCCCAGAGAGACCTATTCCAGACCATACTATGCAATACCACAATTATCTCTGCAAACCTACTCTTTATCTTGTTCCACATTTGGCACCCACTCCCTACCCACCCCATACAACTCATGACTTTATATATGATATGTTGGTTTATCATTGTTCCTTGCTAGAATATAAACTTCATGAAGGCAGGGGTCTTACTGTTGCCATATTCAAGCATTTAAATAGTGCCTGTCACATCAGTTGCTCAATAACTATTAACTTGCAATTTAGTTTCTTATTGCATCATGTTTAAAGATGTCATTTTTCATTTTGCTCTATTCTTAACTCCCTTTGTTGTTTAAGAAAGCCTTCCATGGTTCTTTCAAATGATTAGTATGAATATAATTACGCTGTAACAAATGTCCCAGAATGTAAGTTAATAGTTTCTTTCTTGCTTATGTAAATGTCTACATATTTAGTGTAGGAAAAGAAATTGAGGGAGTTCTGCTCCATATGGTCACTCAAGACCCAGACTGACAGAACTACGCAATGTAGAACTTGTCAAGTCCTCCGTCACTGCAGTAGAGGAAGAGAAGATGAAGAATTTTAAAAGGAATTTTATTTTTAATGCCTTTCTTTGGAATTGTTACGTAATTTTCACTCTTTCATTGGAATATACTGGTTACAATGGCCCCCTCTAACCTCAAGTGGGTAGAAATTTAGGAGAAAATATGTAATGTTTTGTGATTACTATCTCACATGTACATTTCATAGCACATTATTATAATTTCTAGTATTACCTCTATTAAAGTAGAAACTTCTTGAGGTAAGATAGGGAGTGTCTGTTTTGATCACTAGTGTATTCCAATCATCTGTTACATATAGCAGAAACTTATAAAGAGTTGTTGAATAAAAAGTTTAAAACCAAAAATTCAAAATTAAAATTTTTAATTTTTAAAGGAAAAAGTACTCTCCATAGGAAAGCATTTCTAAGTCCATCAGTAGCCAAATAGTACTTGACACACAAACTTCCAATACACCAACTTTGGTTAAATGCACAACTATGAAAATAACTCACAAGCGCACAAATCAATATACTACTAACAAATTCATTAATATCCAAGATTCATTATTGTATGTCAAAGGTCATCCAGGCTTAACATTTTTATTACAATGAACTGACATTTCAGTGAGAAAATTGTTTGCCTGGATCAAACTATTTAATCTCTAATGTGGAAGTCCAGCATTCTCAAAAATCTAATTCATACATACACACACACAAATTCATGCACACCTGCACACGCGCACCCACTCACCCACACACTTATAAACTACCCACTAGGGCATTAGAACAATTTAATTTAAAAAAATAGAAATTTAAAGAGCATTTGTAAATGTGGGATATCATTTGGACCATTGTATAATAGGCAGAAAATCCTAAAAGTGTACATTTTAAAAAGGCAATAAATGATATGCTACAAAAAACCACACCTAAACATTTTAAAAATTTCACTGCAGTAAACAGATCTGACAAACTGAAGCACTAGACTCATGACATGTTCCAGTCCATACAAATAAAATCTCTAATCACTGTAAGGACAGGTGAGAATCTCTATGTAATAAAGAAGACATAAATTATTTTTCATTAAAAAATGAAAAATGTAAATCCTTATTAAACAATTCATTTAAAAATATGCTTTTTATCATGATAATGCTCAAAAGATGGCAGTTGATTTTATTCATATATGTAAAAATATTAAAATATCAATATATTGGTTTTTAAGTTATATACTGCTCTCCAGTTAAATTTCCAGTAAATTTCTCAAATGTTCAGAAAGAATTTTGCAAGTCGTAAGACCGCCATTATAGTAAACCTGTTAAGTTCCAGAGCTAAAGGTAAACCATCTGTAAAATATTGGAATGGAAGTAAGTCCATGAGCACATAAAGACAACTAGGTGATAAACCAGTCATAGCTCCTTTCTTCTTTTTCTTTGCAGGAATTAAAGTAATTCATTCTAATTCAAGCAACTGTTTGGGAACTCTAAGAACTGCAAAGCTCATCCTTTCTTTCCAACCTATAAGGGAAATAAATGGTGATGAAGTTAACTACTAACAGTGTTTTACAAACTCTTTAACCTATTTAATACATATTTCCAAATGCAAATGTTTAAAATGGTTTTTGAAGTATCTACGATGTTAAGCTTGTCTGTGCTGAATAAATATAACTATTTACTTAGATATATATCATCCTGATGCCAACAATATTTAAACACTCCCGATTTATCTACTAAAGTGAAAAGGGGTCTCTAATTGCATATAACCTGTGTCTGTGGTTAGAATGAAATCACTGTCCATTTTCTGATGTAATTTAACATACTATCAATCCATGACAAAAGGTTAACAGTTTTGAGTACACACAATACAAACACCAAAGATGTTACTACCAATGAAATTATTTTGTCCTTTCTTGTCTTCACATTATAAACTTTTAAAGCTGTCAACCAATATGAATGTCAGAGTAGCTATTTAATTCTGACATACTTGTATGGAAAATCTTTGAAAGACGGAAAAATAGCATAACCATGGTCATAAAAGAATATATTTGCTCTAAAATTTATAACAGCTGATAAGCAACTCAATTAGTAGGTTTCCTTTAGCTAATTCTATAGGAAAATCAGCCTCTACCATCTCATCTTCTATAATCTTAAAATATTTTTTTCCTGTTATATATTGCCTGTTTTTTTTTTTTTATGGATTGTTCTTATACTAGTGAGGTAAGACTAAAAACTTACTGCTTCCATTCACAAACTTGTCGCTTACAGTGGCACTGCTAATCAAGCTATATTTATGCCATTTAAGACTAAGTTTTAGATATGTGACTATCAGGCATGAATAAAAAATATTTCACAAATTAACTAGATTTAAGGGTCTTGATTTTTTTGTGAGCCTTTGGAAGCCTGCATGTTAAGACACTGGTGATTTTTAAAATTCTCAATGGAAATGGTGATGGCATTCATTCAACCACGTAGTTCAAATTACAGTATAATGAGCACATGAAGGGGAAAAATGCCAGTAATTGCTATTTTCGTCATCTGATTTATTCTTATAAATCAGAATTTTACTTCAGTAGTTTTCAATTATACTTATTGATATACCTAAAGTGCATATACACATACACTTCCCATACAATTTTGTTATTATACATTATTGACATTTGCTTTTAATGTCACATGGAAAAAATGTAAACTTGAGATAACATTAAACTCCACTGTTAAATAAATGGTCTGATTTTCAAAACATTTGTACAAGCTATACTTTCACTTATCACCTTATTATGCTTTGTTGAAAGGATATGCCTTATTTAGTACTTAAGCTTTAAAGAGTATTAGAAACAAAATTAAATTCAAATACACAAAGTCCTTTAGACTAGAATTTTATATGGCTCAAGTCACAATGAGTAGATGAAGCTTCACATGTTGACTGCAGAATATAGAATACATGAAGAATGGGAAAAAGCCACAAAATTGAAATCTGAAATATCAAAATCCATTCTGGGGAACTATCTTCAGACATCTTGCTTAATTAAAAAATACGTACAACTTTTCAAGAATCATGAATTTTTTCAGAATTACAATTTATTTTATGTGCTTGAGACAATTTTTAAGTGTTGACTAAGGCCCTAAAAAATGCCTCTTAAACATGAGTAGTGACTGCTATCAAGCTGACCTACCCAATTTCTATAATCATATGCTTTGCAAGACAGAAAAAAATAAACCTTACAGAAAACTCTTAATCACATTTGGTTGTCCATTATTTAAAGTTCAATCAATTTAAACAATTTAAATGATATTCTCATTTAATAAAACACCCACACAATGACAAGAATGAGACTTTAATCAGTTTTAAGTGGAGTTTATAACACTAAGAGATAAAGGGTTGTTAACAAACACAATAACAAATGGACATCTGATTGGTATGAGGCATTATCCTGTACACATATTTTTTTTTTTTTTTGTGTATCCTCAGTGCATAGCATTTACACACAGAGCCACTGCTGCACAGCACAAGAGTATCTGAAGAGGCTGAATCAGAGTAAGGCTGTTTAACAGACTGAATTTTTTTTAGTATATATATTCTATATGAAAACAGATTGAACTTTTGAACTGGCAGGGTAGAAGGCAACTCTACCAAACACTGCAGTGAAAGCCCCCACTTTAGTGCACAGTTCCACCCCTTCCATCTGCATGCATGACACATTAACAGTATTTAAAGGTAAACGAGGCACTTGTGGCAACCACAGCCATCGTTATGAACATATTGCACAAATTTTCTAGAACTAAACATGTAACTGGTACCCTACTTTTATTTTTTAAAGCTGAAACATTTGATGCTGCCGGTAAACTCCACTTAAGTTTATAACCTGTGCCACAGCAAAGAATGGTGATGCTATTTATTCAACTACCCTTTAATAATTATGGCAAAAAACGTTCAAGAGGAGCTACAGAGGACTTGAGATGGTACAGGGCCCAATTGTAAGCTTTCTTAAAAGTGATGCCTTCAAGTAACTTCGGACATGTAAGCGGCTGCACATCCAAAAAGTCTAAGAAAACATTCCAGAAACTCAGAGATTACCTACAGAATGCATTTCAGGCTAATTATGAATACTGTCATAAATAAAGTTTTAATTAGGACTCAAAAACCTTTCAGTCATAGCAATTCTTGTCAAATTCTATGGGGATGGTAACTGAAATAAAAGAGTAGTAGTAGTAGTATGTATAATATATATTTATATATATAATATATATATAATGCCATTTTTCCATTTCCAATGACTACACCATAAAATGTAAGCAAGGCTTCTCAAAAACATTGAAACATTCAAAATCAAAACCCTCATTCAGACCTTCACATTCCAAAGGAAAAATAACAGTGCAAAAGCCCATTATAATGTCATTACTTATGACCTGGCCCTTCATGTTACATACTGGAATACAAGGTTGGTTGTTTTTTAATATACCATGCCCAAAACTATAATAAGTAACAGTATTAATAACAATCTTCAAAGTATCTTCAAAACTGATTCTCATTTTAGTCAACAATACTCAGGTTTTATGAAAGATGGTGGCATATAAATTTCAATGGCGGTATCTAAGGAATAGTTTTCTAACTTTACCAATTTAACAAGAGCAGTCAATCAATTTTCTAAATATCAATGTTTATAAATGTGTAAATCCTAAGAGCTTTGTTAAAATTTAAAAAACTGTTAAATGAAACTGACGAGGTATGGAAAAAACATGTCAACATTACTTACTAAGAATATTTTAGATGAAGTTCTGCCTAATCTATTTACCATCAAACTCTATAAATGCTGCTCTAATAGGTCCTATGCAATCTGTATTTGTAAATTAACTAGGTCAGACCACAGCAAGTGAACAATTTCAGCACCAATAAGTTATTGAAAATAAATTTGTACACCATTAAGAAATTGGTTAGATATTCAAATATTTCAAGGTCAAGATATAATTTTAAAGACACCAAATTTCTGGGAAAAAATTATTTTTAATAGTATCTTCACATTAGTTTTACAATAGTTGTACTCTGCTAAAAATTGTATGCAGTCTGGGCATATCAAATATATATTTAAGAAGTGAAATTGAAGCCCTAGCCCTAACTCTAGCACTATGAAGAAATGGTTCAACACTGCACTTTTAAAAAAATTTTTTTTCAATAGCGAATTAATAAAGCATTATGTGGGACAATTTCTACTGAAAATGTAAATGTCTTATTATTTGTGCAGTGTTGAAAATTTACTGCGACTCTAATTTCCTTTTTAACACAAATAATGTCCTTTTAAATATAAACATTATATGTATTCAGTATTCAAGTAAAATTCCCTAACAGTTAATGACATTTAAAAAATGTGCAAAACTGCAAAACTCATTGTAATAGAATGTGTAAGGTCAAAAGGGTGGAACGGCTGACAGCTATTGGATTGAATAAGTGCATCATAAATCTTTAAAGGAAAAAAAACCGCTTACTGTAGAATCTCAAATTGAAATTTCTTGTGCAGCATTACAGAATATTGTATATTTAATGAGAAAAAAGAAGCTTGCAGGCAGCACATGAAGCATCCACAGCAGGTATATGATTGAAAACTAATAAAATATGTGTAAGTTGTTGACTGACATAGGTACTAATAGCATCTGACTTTTAGCACTGGCCTTGATTACACAGGAGATGGAGCAGTCATTACAATTGAAAACATATTTAATAAATCATTGTCAATTTATATAACATTTCAAGCCCATTCTTTGTTGATAGCCTCCACATTTATATGGTTAAGTCATTGTTGCTGTGTTTCTTATCTATGACCACATTTTATTTATATCCCTTCATTTGTGAATTCTTAAGATGTTGTAGAAGGTTCATTCCTATACCCCGTTACAGAATCACTCCCTCTAGCTGCCTTTTCTAGCACCAATATGCTTAAAAAAAATAAAATGCACAAACAACAAGCAGTGACAGCGGCCAATTCCTCAAATGTCCAGATTAGTAACTGTAGCATGCTAAAGAAAGGTGCATGTAAATAGCTGGAGATGGTATATGGTCCAGAGTCCAGCATAAAATAAATTTCTTTCTGAGCATTCCCTCCATTCCCCTAACCCAAATACATGCATTAGAAAGTAGCAAAAACCTTTAGAAACGCCTCTCAGCCAACTGCAAACTTATCTGTTGCCACAAGTGCAAAGGGGTAGGATGTGAACCTGTGTATCACAAAGCTCTTTAGCCACTTCCATTGGTGACAGAACACAAAATGAGAAATTCCTACGTATACACATCAGTCTGTCTCCACTTTTTATAAAACTGGAATAAAATGGGAAAGTGCCATCTTTATTTATCCTAATTGAATGTTAAATGTCCTCTGACACAAAAAGGTATATACATGACACAGCTACACAACCTTTTTTCAACTGGACAACAAGTGTCAAAACCCTGTGGATGTATAGGGTAAAACAAGATTGGTCAGGAAAAGAGAATTGTTCCTATAACTGGTAATCTGACACAATGTCCTATTGCCATTAAAAAAAAAAAAAGGTCCATTTTCAGTTTATTCAAGTTTGTTTTCATGGTGTTTAATCCCTCTTGATAAAAAAAATTCAGACTTTTGTAATTTGTGTATGCTGATCTTCATCAAAAGGTTCATTCTCTGGATCAGAGTCAGTGGTGTCAGAATATCTATAATGATCAGGTTCATTGTCACTAACATCTGGTGTAACAGAAGTTGAACTGCTAGCCTCTGGATTTGATGGCTCCTCTACTGTTTTTGTGAAGTACAGCTTCACCTAAAGAAAGAAGAGAAAGTTTAAATGGAAAATCCATAAATCTGACTAATCTTTAAATTACTTGTTAAAAATATTTTTTAACAGATTCATCTTTAAGTACTATGACAAGCATCTTTTAAAAGCCTTTTAAATGACTCTCAAGATTTCCTACAATTTCTTTCTTGCTATGAACTGAAAAGATAAACTGATATTATTACATAATTTTTTCCCTTTTTTAAAGTTTATTTTTTATTAAAGTAACACTACATTGTAACATTGTATGTTTCAGATGTGCATCACTGAATATTAGTATGTATATAATACATTATGTTCACCACTATAAGTCTAATTCTATCCTTCACTATAATTTTTTTTTAAAAAGATTTATTTATTTATACATACAAGCTGGGATACAGGCCAGAGGCGTGGGGCAGCGAGAGGGTTCACCAGAGACAGAGTGAGGAGCAGAACAGGCAGATCAGAAATACGCAGCTGAGGGGAGCAGCGGGCGAGGCAGGAGAGGTCTGCCGCACCATGTGGGACTCTCCCTGGCTGGGCGTCGAACTCGTGTCGCTGCTGCCGACAGCTCCACAGCGCAGCGCTCAACCGCTGCGCCACCAGGGAGTCCCTCCTTCACTATAATTTAGCTACCCACCTTTTCGCTTCCCTTCTAGTAAACCACTAACTGGTCTTAAGGTCCAAATGATATACTGTTTTTTAAATAAGGATAACTTGCAAGCATTAGATAATTCTACAACAATAATGCACCGAGACTAAAGTTCAATAGTTCACATATTTTCAATCATGAAATTCAATTCACAAATAGTTTTGTTCCAAAAGAATGTTTCCCCTTACTATCTGAAATTCAGTGTATTTTCTGAGACAAAGAATACTACTACATAAATACTATATTACATGAAATACTGACCAGCAATATTGCTCAACAAAACCTTCACCTAAAAGGAGGAAGTAGAGTGACTACCATAATACAGTGATCCAAATAGTGGGCAAATGGCCAAAGTAGGTATTTCCATTAAAAAAAAATTATTCATTCATTCATTCATTCATTCATTCATTCATTCATTCATTCATTCATTCATTCATTCATTCATTCATTCATTCATTCATTCATTCATTCATTCATTCATTCATTCATTCATTCATTCATTCATTCATTCATTCATTCATTCATTCATTCATTCATTCATTCATTCATTCATTCATTCATTCATTCATTCATTCATT
>PVIJ01016458.1:0-32647 GCA_004024925.1 Scalopus aquaticus | reverse complement strand
AGCGGTTAAGCGCTGCGCTGTGGAGCTGTCGGCAGCGGCGATGCGAGTTCGATGCCCAGCCGGGGAGAATCCCACATGGTGCGGCAGACCTCTCCTGCCTCGCCCGCTGCTCCCCTCAGCAGTGTATTTCTGATCTGCCTGTTCTGCTCCCCGCTCTGTCTCTGGTGAACCCTCTCGCCACCCCATGCCTCTGGCCTGTGCCCCAGCTTGTATGTATAAATAAAAAAAAATAAAAAATAAAAAAAAAAAGAAAGTGCAAATTAAAATAATGAGATGTCACTACATACTTATTAGAATTCCAATCTGGAACAATGAAAGCAGCAAATGCTTGCGAGGAGGTGGAGCAACAGGAATTGTCATACATTGCTGAACGCACAATGGTACAGCTAGATGCAAAACAGTACAACGACAGTGGAAGGCAATTTGGCAGTTTCTTACAAAACTAAACATACTCTTACTATACAATGTGAGAATCACTCTCCCTGGTATTTACTCAACAGAGTTGAAAAATTATGTCTACCCCAAAACCTGCACATAGATGTTTATATAAGCTTTATTCATAATTGCTAAAACTTGGGAGCAACCAAGATGTTGCTTCAGTGTGGATGTTTAAATAAACTATAGTACATCTGGAAAATGGAATATTATTTATTACTAAAAAGAAATGAGCTTTCAAGCCATAAAAAGATATGGAAGGGTCCTAGATGCATATTGCTAAGTTAAAGAAGCCAATCTGAAAAGGTTACGTACCATGTGCTTCCCAGTAGATGACATTTTGGAAAAGACAAAACTATGGAGACAGTCAAAAGATCAGTGGTTAAGGACTGGGAAGGGGAAAGAATGAATAGGAAGAGCACAAAGGAATTTTAGGGCAATCAACAAATCTGTATGATGCTATAATCATGAATGATTCATGTCACATACATTTGTCCAAACTCAGAATGCACAAAACCAACACTGAACCATATTGTAAACTATGCATTTTGGGTCATTATGATGTAGCAACATAAGTTCATCAGTCATAACTAATGTACCATACTGGTGAGCAACATTAATAATGGGGGAGACTCTGCAAGTTTGGTGGTAAGATACACATAGAAAATATCTGTACTTTCCTTTTTCTGTGAAGCTCAAATTGCTTTATACAAAAGAAAGTATTTTAAGTTGGAAAACATTTTCTGCTTTTGGTCAAATATAGATTTACGATGTGCCTGTCTCACTAAGTTATGTGGGCAAAGATTCCATCTTTATTGAAGTACCAAACTATCTTGCTGTTTTCATACAACCTTGAGGAAAGTATTAAAATGGGTGATGGACTTTTATTTTTATTCTTGGCAACTTGTTTCTTCAAATGGAAAGACAAAATTAAGAAAATATTTAACTTTGGCTCAAATCTGAGAGCAGCAGTATAACCACATTGTTGGAATAGAGTAATGGAGAGCTAGAGTTACAAAGTGCTGTTACATGCTGAGGAGCTATCAGCTTAGAGATTATAAAAAAGACTTAAAAATAAGGTTAAAATTTATGGTTATTTTATATTTACCTTCTAGTGTTTTCTACAGCAATGAAAGAAGTGGAAGTGACAACCTGCTAAATGTATCTGATGGTGACAATACAATGCTAAGGTATTTCATGAATTCAGTTTTTAAAAATTGGTCCATCTATTAGGGTGCAAAAGATTAGTCAAAATAGTTGTTTGGATCTTTAAAAATGTTTAAAAATCATATGTAATAAACATATGTAAACATATGTAAAAAACATGTAAAAAATATTTAACTATATGCATGTGTGTGCATGTTTCAGAGAGAGAGAGAGAAGGACAGAGAGAGAGACAGAGAAAACATGCACATTATTTATTTATTTTTATTATTTAAAAATAACACTTTTTGGGTCTCCCTGATGGCACTACAGCAGCATGAGTTCAATCCTGGCCAGGGAGCTGACCCACTTGGCACAGCCTCGCCTGCTGCTCCCAGCAGCAGTGTATTTCAGTCAATCTGTCTGCTCTGCTCTCCACTCTGTGTCTGGTGAATCCTCTCACCCCCCACACTTACAACCCAGCTTGTATGCATACATAAAGAAATCTTTAAAAAAAAATAAAAATAACGCTTTTCACTAGTATAACTGATGAGTGGGACTAATAGGGAATTTTCTTTCCTAATGAGTTGTAACTTCATTTGCATTTTGTCCTATAACCTGCTTTTCACCTTGACCTAAATTATCTTTCTAAACAAGATCTTCTCTAGTGAAAAGTAATTAGATTTATGTGAAATTGACTAATGAAGTACTTCATTTTCATTCATTTGCACAAAGCTTTTATTGAAAATGTCAATAAATTAAGACTGGGAAGACTGAATTGAACTTTCTATAAATATCACATGACTTTATGTTTAAGGACATGGATACGTGTTACATTAGAAAGAGTTTAATCATTCTAAGAAATGAGCCTGTTTATGTTCTTAGCCATAGTTTCAATTTTAGGAGTTTCTGTGACCTCCCTGAATGACTGATTATACTTCTAGTAAATAAAGGCCAAGGTACTTTATGAGGCCTAAAATATTCGTCATGCTGCTCAATTGATTTGAGCAGTTTATTAAATTGCAAGAAAAGGAAATCTGACAAGTTGATTACTTATAATTCTTTGATCCAAATTATCAAACTTCATAAATGGGAGTTTTCAGTTTTCAATTAGTTAGGGAGTTTGACAAAAGGCACCCCAAAACTGAGCTAAAAAATAACTTGGAAAGGAAACTATCAATCTCATATCAATCCTTGGTCATATTTTAGCCCACAGTAGCAAATCTGAGTACAAAGAGAGAGGAAAATTCCATTTCCCTTATCACATAATAAGAATCTCAACATGCAATACTCTCTGATAGAACTTTCTGTGATGATTACAATGGTCTATCTCTGCACAGTCCAATCAATATAGTAGCCACAAGTCGCTTGTGACCACTGAATACTTAAAAACTGGCAATTATGACTAAGGAACTAAATCTTTAATTTTAATATTATTTAATATTAAAATTTTAATATCCATACATGCTATCATAATGGACAGCTCAGCTTTAAAGTATTACAAATTGATCAGACTTCCCTGGAGCTCAAATTAAGAAATGCCATGTCCAGTCAGATAATCAGATAGATAGGCTTTTAATGACCTTGAAAGTAGGGCTATTGCCTTTTATCCATATAAGGAGTTCACCTTTCTTCACATTTGCACTGGGAATGCTAATTACTGCTCAGAAGTATACACATCCTCACTGCATTACCCCTTATGTTCCTCTTTGTTAGAGATGGTTAATGTTGATGTTCTACTCTCTTAAATATGGGCTGCTCCTTGCTCCTAACTTAGACTTTGTCTAAGAGTGGGTAGTGGTAGGAGTTCCCTCACTTTTGGGAGGACTAATTATACCAGTCATTAAAAAATACTTAATCTAACTTAGAGGTGCTTGTGTAGATATTCGTGTGGACTCAGAATTGTACCTAAATCCGAGGTTAAAATACTCAGTATTAAGCAACCCCAAATTCTAAATAAACTTCCTGGACTAGTAGCCATATCACCTTATTTTTTTATTTTATTTGTTTCCATATCTCCTTTAGAAGGCTTACTAAGAAACAGAAGAATTACCATCTCATATCTACCTCCAAAGTGAAGATAAGAAAAGAACTATTGAGAGACAGTTTTCCTAGAGCTAGTCCTTTCAAGGAATGCAGTGTTCATGAAGACAATGGATTCTCTTCCACTTATGTGGCTTAGGGAAAAGGAGATTATCTCACCTCCCTGAAGACAAATGAAGGAGTTTCCAAGAATTTTTTCAATTTCCTGCCAAGGGGAGACTGGTACCGTATTCTATCACTGGATATTTACTAAATTAAACAAGTAAGTATCTCCATCTTGATGGCATTGCTTAAGTAGGGAGTGATTAAACAGTTCTTGGTAGAATTTAAATTATCTAATCTAAAGTTTGGGGTCTAGGAGAATATAGAAAATAGTGTTCACTTCGGATGTAGAGACTTGGAAATCAGGTTGTCTGCAAGAACAGAGTAAGAGGGGTCTTGTAGTAGTGCTGAGTGCAAAGAAAGAAGGTGGGGTGATATCTACTCCACTTTAGTCTCTGTTTCCCTTAGGGGACACAGAAAATGACTCTTAGGTTTCCCCCAACTCCTCATTGAAGGTCCAGCTGATGTAGGCAAATAATTGGATATTTTACTTAGAAAAGTTGATATTATTGTATAACACTGATGAGAAAAATCAGAGACATATTTGCCCCTCTGAGAGTGTCCCCAGCAGAGAAATGGAACAGTAATCCAATAAAGCCAGCAGCTGAAGTCCTAGCAGAAGACAGTGCCAGCTACACCAGCTAATCCACAACAATGCCATAAACACCAGTTTACTATCTTCATCTATAGTCATAAAGAGGTTTCTCTCTTCCTTATCCTCCCCCCTTCCTTGCAAAATCCAAGGCTAGGCCCACAATTGTTCATAGGAAAAATTACTATTGAGAATCCTCTTCTCCTCCACCCCACAAAGCTGTTTTAGTTTCAAAAGGGAAAGGGTAATCAGACAGAGATTAGAGTTCTACGCCAAAGTGGACCAAGTGGTAAGAATCACAGAATCTACCTAGCATGTCATTAAGAAACAGGAAAGGGGATTTTGACAAAATAATGTTAAAAGTAATGGCAGGAAGAAGAAATCAAAACAAAATATAAGTATACATTCATGTTCACCAGTTACATAAGAAATACAGATATATTTCTTGTTTCTGTCTTTTGGTCCATTTTTAACAGTGCTCAATCTTAATTTACATGAATAAATGTTTTAAACCTTATCACAAATCTTTACCACACATCACTAATCTTTCTACTGTGCATTCTACCAAAAAAAGAAGAAAACATGTTTATTAGGCAGGGTAGATGATAGGGAGTTCATCTACAGTTTTATTCATTGTTTGGAAAACCCTGCCTCTTTTGCCATTAAAACAGACATTTGGTGATGAAAATGAAGTAATAGTGTAATGCTCTAGATGAAAGGATAGCAGCATCTCACTGTAAAGTATGATCATGTCTCTAAACACTCCTGAAAGGCCCTTTTGGAAATAGGAACTTCCTTCAAATTAACCTTAGTGGTGGGGAATCTTATTCTCTGAGTGAATATAAATTATGGAGACAGACTAAAGTCAATCTGATACATTTTTCATGTGTTAGATATCAATCAGGGTGCCAACTTCTGAGTATGGAGCATGTTAAGAAAAAAATATCTAGGTTTTGGCATCAGACATGAATTTCAATCCAGGCTATCCACTTTATTGGCAGTATGCTCATGAAAATGTGCCTTTAGCATCTTTGACTATCTATGTATTAATCAGTGAAGTGGAAATAACACCATATAATTTTATTGATAGTAATTAATGATGTATTATTTGTAAAGTAAACCATCTCTAAGATTTAGTAAACATCCAAATGTTATCCACACCCAACAGAGAAAAATTATTAAGTCATAATTCTTAGACTTATAGTTGAAGAAACAGACAGATGATGATAATTACAATAAAGTGCAACCGGTGCTCTCAAATATGAGCAGATTGCTATGGGGCTAAAGAGACACAAGATTGACTTTCTTTGGGGAATCAGAACAAAGATATGTGAGCAAAGGCTTGCAGAAGGCGAATGCTTTAGATGGAACGTTGTTGGACACAGTGTAGTCCAGGCATAGCCAAAGGCAAATCAGAGAAGCTGGAAATGTTCAGCATATTTGAAGAGTGCAAAGAAGGTAAGTATGGTTGGAACATATGGTATACAGAGGGAAATGACAGAAGATGTTGCTGGAAAAGCATTTGGGGCCAAAAGGTCAAGGGTCGTGAAGGCACTGCTAAAGAGCTTGGTATTTATCCAGAAGGAGATAAAGATACAGCAAACATTTTTAGCAGGGGAATGAAATTAGTAGATTTGTTTTTAGGAAATATTTGTCTGGTATCAGAGTTGCTGATGAATTAGTGAAACGAGAGTCAAGACTTACAGCACTGTTCTCCTAACTGGGCTTCCTGCCACCATTTCAGACACACCAAAGTCAAGGTGTCTGCAGGACATGCAATGCAAACCACATCCACTAATCTAAACATAGGAAAATCCCACTTAAGGCCAGATAAATTATAGGGCAATTATTTTCACTGCAGAAATATTCCTTCCTTTAAACAAAAAAAAAAAAAAAAAAAAAAAAAAAGGATTCATTTCAGGATCTCAGAGTTCCTTTAAATAACAAATTTCTTAGTGCACTTAGGCATCCCTTTACAGCTCATTAGCTACTTACTAGGCAGAGGTGAAGAAAAGAGAGACTCTTAAGCACATTGTTTCAAGAGTTCTTATTAAAAATCATCATGGTATGAAGAAGCACATTTTTGCAATTACTGTTTACCAGTGGGAAAATAGGAAAATGAATTTGATATACAAAAGCGTTTAGATGTAGATTCCCTAAGATGAGAAAATGTGTGTTATGATATCCACAGAATGGACTCAACAAATTTCAAAAACAACAGCTCAAAAAATTGTGTGGGAAAAAGTATAAGAATAGAATATGCCTTATAAAGTTCTTTACATTGAACTATTTAAGAGAATTCCTGTTGGTAAAGTCATGTGTCAGACACTGAATGTTCCTTCCATTATTCATTTTATGTTCTTCTCTAGTAACAAATATATATATATATATATATATATATATATATACTTTTAAATAGGTACATTATTTAAAAAAACAATGTAAGAACAATGAAAGGGCTCTCATTTGCCCTTTTTATAGCTACAAGTGGCCATATATCTAAATTAGGGCTAAAATGTAACAAAAGTATGTTATGGGACAATTAGAAAACTTGATTAAGAATAGTTAATTTGGCTAGGAGGAAAACAGTTTGTTCAACTTTGCTTCTTGAAGCCAGAATTCCAAAAGTCATTTTGAATCAAGAGGTGATGAAATTTAACATTGAGAATGAAAAGCAGAAGAATAGAGACCTGGGTTACCAAGAGTCTCTGAAAATCCTGTGCTAGCTGTGATTGTATACCTTAGAAACTCTTTTATGTGATAGAAATAAACTTCTATCTTGTTTAAACCACAAGTATCAACACTTGCTGTTACAGTAAAGTCAAAATTAATCCTTACACATGTAGTATCAAAAGAGAATGCATTGTTGTCTACAAAGTTATCAGCATAAGCATGCAAAAGATAAAATTACGAGAAATATTCTATCATTCTGAATTTTCTAGTTTGACAGATAATGATAATGGGGAAAAGGATATCCTTTCATATGCTTACAAGTTTTTAGAGATAGAAATTTTTATATTCATGACCACATTTAATCCTTGATGTAACTGTGATAAAGTAGCAGGACTCCTATTTCCCAAGTAAACAGATGATGAGATTAAACCTCAGAATGACCTGCCCAAGGTCAAACAGCTACAATTGATGGAGTCAGAAATTAACTCGTTTGACTTCCAATTTAATGCTTTTCTGTTGACAACATGCAGGGAAACGAATATGGTACAAATTATCATTGTTTAGGAGGAAGGTTCTAGGTAGCATAAAAGAAGGAAAGGAAGAATCTGAAAGCCCCAAAATTCACTGAACTGAGGAAACTGAAATTGGATTCCAGGGAGCCAAGATGGGTATGAGTGCATAGCTCTGAGCCCTGGAGAGGAAGAACACTCTCAATTTTCTGCACAGACCCTTAAGTATTTGGATGAGTACTAACCTGCACATGTGTGGGAGAAAATTACTCAAGACTAAGAAAACAGCCATTAGGAAACAGAAAGACAAATAATTCTTGCAACTTAAACAGAAGTGGGAGTAGTTCAAGTCCCAATACATCAGAATAGAAAGACTTGGTAATACACTAAGTCTATAAAGAGAACTCTAAGAGGGGAAGTTTTATTTTCACATTAATGAAATTTGAAGTCAACAATACAGTTGCATAGCCACCTAGAACCTCATGAAATTGAAAATGAGTGATAATTTCAACACTTCTGCTTGACTATCATAGAATTAGTCCAATAATTTCTAGCCATTGTTTATGAGCCAAGCACTGTTCTAACAAGGGAGAGATGTAAGGGGCCTCCCTGGTGGCTCAGCGGTTGAGCGCTGCGCTGTGGAGCTGTAGGCGGCGCGATGCAGGTTGGACGCCCAGCTGGGGAGAGTCCCACATGGTGCGGCAAACCTCTCCTGCCTCGCCCGCTGCTCCCCTCAGCAGTGTATTTCTGATCTGCCTGTTCTGCTCCCCATTCTGTCTCTCGTGAGCCTTCTCGGCTCCCCATACCTTGGGCCTGTACCCCAGCTTATATGTATAAATAAATAAATCTTTAAAAAAAAAACAAAACAAAACAAGGGAGAGATATAAAAACCTGTATTGTTAAGAAGTTAATAATTTAGCAGAGAGTGAAATGAAAATGAATTTAATAAATTTTACATTGGTGGAAAAAGTTATAACAATACAAATAGCTCTAAGGTGTTGGGATCTGTGGGGGCAGATTAGAGCGCTACAATTTTAATAGATTCCAGCAATGACATGAGGATGCCTGGAGAGAAATAAGCAAAGAGTAGAACAAAGAGATTAGGTTAGAAATGCAGGAAGGGACTCTATAAGGTGATTGTAAAGATAGCGCATATGAGTTAAAGGGTAGACATTGCAGAGATTAAAGCAAAGCATCCCGTGATTCTCGTGTATTTTTAAAGGGTCGTCTGACTACTGTTTGGATTAAGCTCTAACGGACAACGGTAAAAGATGGAAACCCAGTTAGTAGGTGATTCCAATACCCCAGTGGGATAGAGCTGTGGTTTGGATTATAGTGAAAACTGTGGAAGTAAGAAGTTGTTAGATTTTGCTTATATTGGGGAAAAATATAGAACCATGAGAATTTCCTAAGAGATTACATGTGGAGCACAAAAGGAGAAAAGTATAAAATATGAGTTTAAGACTCTTATTCTGGTTTCTTTGTATTTTGGCTAATTGGAAGGGTATAGTTATCACTAAGTGAAAAGGGGAAGACAGTTTATTGACAGTATTGGAAAAAAGATCAATTTTAGACATGCCAATGAATGACAGCTGAGTTAGTGATGCCACGAAATCTATTTCAAAAAGAAGTTCCAAAGAAAGTCTGTGATTGGCTGCACAATAGTTTCTAAATACTTTCAAAATGTTGCAATTCAAAATCTTTTTACCCAAAGAACATACTAATTGCGTATTTTAAAAGAAATAAGAAACCACAAGTTTCGATACTTGCAACAAAGAGAAATCTCCCACATTATACACAGGAACATTAAACAGCCTACAGTGTTCTCCCAAATAGTGCAATTTCAGCAACATGCACTTGCAATTTAACTTCGGTTTTTCCTAAATTATTTTGTAAATGCACTCTCTTCTTGTTGCAACACTTATTTATATAGAGGTCTGCAAGGAGGCCTACCTTTAAATACTGAGATCTCGGAGAAGTTGACGCCCTTTGCGTCACTAACTTGACTGCAAGCTGCTCTGTTGTTTTCAAGATTAAAAGTTATTCTTTCACAGACAATAAACACAGGAAAGCTATATAGTCACAAGATTTAGAACTGGAGGTAAAAATTCTGACCATATGGATGGACACTGTCACTTTGAAGATGTGGAAACTAAGGATTAGCTTACCCAAATGGATTACCCAAATTCTAAGATCTGATTTAGCTCTGCCAGTTACTTTCAGTAAAAATTGTATTTAAATATGTTATGTAAAAATAGTGTGGGGAGAAGAATGGTTAAATTCTAACTACTTGTTATTTTGAAGACAGTAGGTGACAAGAAGTAGTTTTTGCTGCTGTCTGCCCACCCCCTCTCCCTCACTGCTTAAAAATGCAATGAACTGGGCCAATAATTTACAGTGCAATTTTACAGCCAAAAGGAAGGTTTCTGCTCAACACCATTAAAATCAAAGGTCACATTTAATACCATTCTTTTAACTGGACTCAATGCAGTTTCAAGATTTGTTACTAAAAACTTATAAATAATGTGCCTTTTTGTGGGGTCTTGAGACTAAGAATCTTTCATATTTTCTTTAACATAGGAATTCACACAAATGGGAAGTTTTAGAAAAGAAGAGGCAAAGGAAAAAAGACAACTGTAAAATATTTTTTATGATTTCAAAGCTAGTTCTTGAATTCTGATGGTGATAAGATAGCCTCAATAATGTGCAATATAAAGAGAAATGCAAAGGAAAATGACTTGTTTACAAAGGCAACTGCTCTTGTAGAGTGGTGTGCTCTGTGTCTGTTTTGGGAGTACTATGAAATCAATGAGATTTGTTCCATGTTTTTCTTACAGCATAATTTTCCATGTTATATGTCAATTCTCTTTTATTTTTATTTTATAAAATTATAATTTGTTTTCTATTTCTTTAGATTTATTTTTGCATACAAGCTGGGGTACAGGCCAGAGGTGTGGGACAGTGAGAGAGTTCACCAGAGACAGAGTGGGGAGCAGAACAGGCAGGTCGCCCAAAATAACACTGCTGAGGGGAACAGCGGGCAAGGCGGGAGAGGTCTGCTGTGCCATGTGGGAATCTCCCTGGCCAGGCATGAAACTCGTGCCGCAGCTGCTGAGAACTCCACAGCGCTGCACTTAACTGCTTGTGCCACCAGGGAGGCCCTATAATTCATATATGTAATTCTTCTTACTGAGATGCAATTGACATAAGATTAAAAATATAACTGCCATGTAATTCAACAATTCCACTTCTGGGTATTGAGAATAGAAAGGTACATGCATATAATCATTGCAGCACTATTCACCATTGCCAAGATATATAAACAACTAAAGTACCCAGTGATGGATGAATGATGTGGTTGCCATTCTTTAATCAATAGTCATCAAATGCTCAGTAGAAGGGGGTTCTACACAGAATGTTCTTAACCTTCTAGACAAGGAAATGTTGCATGCTGTCACTCTCCCTTCTCCCTTCAAAGCACAACTTTGCCCGGAGGCAGAACCAGAGCTGAAAGTATTCCTCCTACTCTTTTTTTCTGGGAAATCACATTTGTAGTCAGTGGGGGGTTGTGCATAAATCAGTAGAGGAATCACCCTTTGAAAAGGGGACATCTTCTAAGTGTTTAGATTTCCATATCCAATAAGAATATCCCCTAACAAGAATTATTAAGCTTTTGTATTTAGAAGTCCTTATCTGATTTTACTTCTTCCTGTAAAATATGCATTTCATTCATTTGCAAAGCTATTTTTAAGATAAATATTATACCAATTTTGTGATGAAAAATAAATTTTGATAAGTCAAGTGATTTACTCAAGACCACCCAGCTTAGAAGGGGCAAGACCAGTAGTAAATACAGTCTAGCTCTTCACTCTATCTTTACTGCTTCATCTAAGGGTTTTATGATATCTATTAGTATGGGATTTTATGCTCCAAAGAATTGAATATGGCAAGACTTATGTCTCTATGTGGCCCAAGAGAGAGAACAACACTGACTACCCAGAGTTTTTGAGATACAATTAAATTATCTCCTTGGTTAATGTCACTGGGGGGGGGGGGGCAGTCCCTTTTAGAAGACTGGATGTTTGTGGACCCTTTATTCCCATGACCTTCCAGTTCCACTGATTATTGTGAGATTGTGGTCATGAGTTAGCTAGGTAAGCTTGGTTTCTAAGAACTAAACTGAACCCACAATTGGGGACTTCCTGGAGTGCAAAGATAAACTCAAGTCAAGGACAGGGAGTTCCATATTACCTAAACATTGACTTTTCTGCTTGTGTCCATGCACATTACAAATATAATGATGGATGTTTCCAGACTATCAAACTCTTAATTAGGCCATGTCTCAATCCAACGGATGCACTTTCTTCAACAGAAAAAGGGTCTAAAACATGTAACAGGCATTTTACATAATTGTGCATCATTCTTTACAAGCATTTTCTAATTCGCCTTTCTTTACTTTTCATAATAACTATGTGAGATCAAGGTTATATTCATTTTACTGCTAATGAAAATAAGGATCAGTGAGGGCAAAGCATTTATTTGATATTTCATATTTAATAAGTGAGAGTACCCAGATCCAGACCTAAACATAGTAAAGAGAATGGTGACCTGTGAGTAAACACAACCAATTTTCTCCCACATATCTTGATGTGTTTTATTTATTTATTTTTTTTTTGCAAATTCTCTTTTTTTCCAGGAGAGGGGACAGTGCAGTCATTATTTTTGATAAAGAAATATCTAGAATGAGGGTAATCATATGCACAATTTGTATTTGTAATAACAGTAGAAAATGGAGTTCCAGCTACAGACTGATCTCCAGTTCAATCACATTTTCCTTATGACACAGAGTTTTAGTTGTTACAATTAAGCAACTTACACAACAGTGAAAAACAACATAGTGAATGTGTAGGTAATTGACTTGTTAAAACTTGTCAAAAATGTAAAATCATAAGCATCCTTAGATTATCCAGCTGGAAACAGGTTAGATGTCCAACAATAGTTGGCTTAATTATCAACATCAGCACAAAGCTAAATAGTAAGGACAGCTGTGACTATATATGAATGGTTGGAAAGGAATGGTTTTAGAATCTTATTCTGTCAAGAAAAATATTTACTAATTTGAATTTGTTTTATAAAAACAATCATTTAGGACATTGTTATATGCAACTCAATATCCTCCTCAGGAATGAAGAATTCACTCATCATTGCTGGGAGCACTGCTGGTAGAAATAGCTCATCCTAAGAAATAGCTCATTTCCCCAAAGGTCTGCTGAGAGAGTTGTGTTACCCAACGTTATGGCTTCTTCAGTGATCAATGACTGATCAACATGAAGGTGCAAAGGCCCACCCTCCTCACCTTAACTTAGGACTCTTAAATTATCACTCACATTCCACTCCTTGTGGAATTGGATGAGTCCTCCCATCAAAAGGTTATCATAATTCAAACACTTCCTTTGCTTAATCCTCTTTCTTGGCTTCTCTTATACAGGTTTGATATGACTTTCATTCTCCAGTAACTCCTTGCACACTGATTTCAATTTCAGAATCTGTTTTCCTGAGCCAATGATAAAGTGAAAGGAGGGAAATTCTTAATACTTACGTTCTAGCAATTGCTTCTTAAATTAAGAAGACTTTCTCACTCTCATCCCACTACTACATGGGACTAACCCTTAAAATTATAATCAGTGAACATCACATAAATCATGGCAATATTTCATCAGAATCTTTATTCAATTACCTTTTGTAGAGCTGATTCATTACATAGCATTGGGCGCCTTAAGTGTCAAAGCCATAGTCACCTAAACCTTAAAGGCTACCAACAAAGAATAAATTGGAGAGTACTGAATGCTTGTGCCCCCTCCACAATGCTCTTGTGGATTTGTATCCATTCTCTTTTGCAGGTCCCCAAAATCTTTTTCCCCAATAGAGGAGATTCTGTAATCTTTTTTTCTCATTTGTTTCTCTGAGACAAATGCAACTCTTTGACATATTATAATTCTCTAGCTACACAAAAACAGCTTTTTAGTTTTCCTGAAAACTTCACCTAACACACTCATATGGTTAAACCTTTGTTCATATGACTTAATATTAAGACTTCTTCCTCCCATACTTCAGTCCTCTTCTGTATGCATCGTACCTTGTTTTCAGTATTAAAATGTTAACATTAAATATTGTCACTATTCATTCATTGCACAAATATTTAACTTTCTACTAAAGAAAAGACACCACACTGGATCCTAGGAATATAGTCCACAAGGAACTCAGATAACTAAGTTTAGGAATATTTACTTTCGTCACTGAAGCCAATTTCCAAATCATGGTGACAAAATCAGTGGAGTGTATTGCTACTGTCTGTAATAAAATAACCCAATTTTTTTTTTCCTACACAAAATCTGTAATTTATCTCCCCTCATTTACATTCTTCCAAGTAATTATTACTTTTCTTTCCAGGCACAAAGAACCGTTCCCAAATTACTGTTAACCTGAACTGCGATAAATTGGGCTGTGTCACATCAAGCTATTTGTTATCTTCCCACCCAGGTGATGGAGGTTATTCCTAATCTACCCTGACCCTCCCTGTTTCACTGTCCATTGTCTTTAACAATAACAGGAAAATTGTTTTCTCAGCACTTGGGGCTTAGCCTGAAATGCAAAACAGGATCCCTCTTGCATGGAAAGTAAATGAATTTACACATTGTTCTCTAAAATACAATATGCATTGTATAATTTGCATATATTAAAAACTTTGCTCTCCCGCAAAATACAAATGTCTTCATACCCTATAATAAACACTTCCTTTAAATGCTAGATAATCATAAACTTTTTCTGCTAAAACTTTCATATTAAGGAAAATTATCAACAAATTTTTCTAGGCAATTGCAGACAGTATAGAAAACAATTCTCAGATCATGTCCTTTTAAAAAATTTTAATCTTTGAAATAATGCTTAATTCATAAGATTTTGGAGTTGAAAAGTATCTTCAAGACCATCATTTTGAAGTGAGAAAACTTAGGTCTAGAGAAGTGCAGTATTTATTTACTCTATTACAGTAATGTTCTCTTTGACTATACAGTATGATAAATTCTTTAATAATTGGATTTTAAGGGTGTGAAAAGATAATTGGATGTTTCTATTGTGCTTGCTTTATTTTATAATTGGTGTGTCAGGCAGCATGTTACCTTGAGTGGTACTTCCTATATGTTAAGAATACAGTCGGACATGGTAAAAAACATTTGCTCTGAATCAGATCCTGGACTCAAATCCCTACACTGCCACTTACTCACTTCCTGACACCGGGGAGGTCACCACTCTCAGCCTCCATTTCTTCATCCTTCATAGGCTTATTTTGAGGATAAAATACACATAGAACAGTGCATGACACAGTAAGCACTATCTGTATCTGCTATTATTTATGTGGTAATTACTGCCATAATTTCTAGTCTCTAAATTTAACTTTTTACACACACTTCTCAAGTTTAGTTCTGTCATTCCTTTCACTTGGTATCTGCCATTGATCTACATGAAGCCAAAGCAAAGGAGACTAATCCAGAAGGAAAAGTAGGCACAGGAGTTTGACACTATTACTGTGGGTAAATGTTCTCTATTTGATGGAATGAATAGAAATTAAAGAATGGAGTAATACAGCATGTCTGAACATGTTTTAATGGCACCAAATCTTTCTATCATCATCTAAAAATGCTTTCATCGATATCATATAATAAAGCTTTAGTTTTTTATTAAGAATAAGATATAAAGTCAAATTTGTGTCTAGTTCTTTCTTCCATCTTATTTTAAAAAAGGTTAATTCTAATTGCTTCTACTGGTAATCCAGGACTTGTGAAATAATAAGTCAATATTCTAGGTCAGGAAATCAAATTGCATTAATAAACCTAAAAAGTAAAATTTATTCTGAGTACCTCTTGTGAGAAGGTATTTGTGACAAATGGACAGTACATTAAAAGGAGATAAGGGCATCTTTGGAGTCAGTAATATGAATGATTCATGGCTACATATACAACAAGGTACTTGCATAAAAATTGGCAAGGGTAAATAAAAAAAAGGAAGAGCTTTTAAATTATTATTTTATGTGGACAATATAAAACTTTCTTTTTCTCATTTGGTTGCTGAGTTTTTTCCATGTTTATAAAGTGACACATAAATCCACAAATCTATAGTCACAATCCAAACTCATCTTCTAGGTCCTGGTCCTATGTTGCAGCTGCCTAAGCCAGATGCCTCACCTACTCCTGTAGCTGGGTTGGCAAGCTCGGGAGCAGATACTAGATTTACTTGGATGATGCAATACTATAAAAAGTAGAAAATTTACATACAATCCAAAATTTTAACTTCTTAAATATCAGAAGATCTGACTACTGCCTTTCACTCTGGTTATCCACTTGAATGAACTCAGGGACTTAAAAAAAGCAAACAAACTTACTAGGAATTGTTAAATAGATGTAGTATGAGCCCAGTTACTTAATATGCTTCCAAGTTGTCTCAGCTGATTCTCTGTGCCCCAGGGAAATATAAGCTGGAGCAGAGTAATACAGTTTTCAAACTGTTAACTAAAACACCGACATCACCTTGGAATATGCTAGAAATGCAAATGATGAGGCTACACCTTAACCTTCACAATCAGAACCTTTAGGAGTGAGGTTCAAGGATCTGCTTTAATAACTAGTCCAGGAGATTCTCACGCTCACTCAAGTTTTATGACGCCTGCACTGTATCACAGGCCCTGTGGCTGTATTGTTAGTGCAGCCTGTTGTCACTCAATTTGTGACTCTCCTAATACCTCAGTTTGCATTTGAAGATCCCTAATTGAATTAATTCTCATTTCCCCACACCTATGCCTTCTGTTTCTATTGATGACAGAAAAATGTAACTTTTCAGTTTCTGATAATGACACCAACCCAAGCTTCAGAATCATTTTCTTTTCTGGTGCCGATGCTACATTCTCCGTATTACTCACAATCATTCTTTCTTTATGGCCTCACTGCCACTGTCCCAGCACAGGCTCTCATTACTTCTTATCTTCACTACTGAAATTGTTTCCTAACTAACTTCCCCGCCTCTAGTACCAACTCACTCTAATACATCACACATACTGTTGACAGTTTAATCTTCCCAAAGTGCAGGCCAGGTCATAAACTCCCTCAGCTCAAGATTCTTCAGAGACTCACATTGAATAAGTTCGCTCTCCTCTGTCCAGTATCAGAACCCTTCATGACCTGGTTACCTCCCATCTTCCTCCACTTTTCTGTACCATTCTACTTTGCTTTTAACCTTATACCCAAAATGATTTACTATCCCCCAAACATTTCTAGTCAGTATTTATTCATAATGTTATATTTTGGTTTACTAGTTCTCTCAACTTGGACTGCCCTAATTTTGCTTTTTGTTACCACAAACTCCAAATTCCTCTTATGCAGTAACTCATCCAAACATCATTTCCCATGATATCTTTCTTGATGCTTCAAATCTAACATAATTTTTATACCTCCTCTCTCATATATCACTTGACATACTAGAATGCAAACACACACATACATATTCATAATCAATCAGGAATGGCCATCCATTTATTTACTTAACAAAAATGAATCTCTCCTATGAACTGTGCTAAGCTCTAGATGATTGGTAAATATAGGTTCATTGAATAAACAATGTCTTAAAATCTATGAACAGAAATATATTTTCCAAAATTACCTTAACATTAAACATTAAAAAGCTATTGCAAACATCACATCTAACAGTAATTGTTTACTGAAGTATATCATTTGGAAAAACCCTCCTTTCCACACTCAAGGTGGCTCCTCTATCAAGTAACATGAAACACAATGAAGTCTTCTGAACATGTGTCAGCCACAAATACCTTAGATCTTGCCCCAAACATGTGAACGAGAGGAGCAAATTAAGTGATGCTATGAGAAGTTGTTAAAAGGAAGAGGATTGGTAATGGGATATGAGTGGGTCTTAGGCAACCCTGGCTGTTTGTCTACATATGGTGCTACTTGGATTTCACCAAGAATGTGCAATTGTCCAGGTTCCCTCTTCATTTGCTAGGATGACTTCTCTTTGAT
Organism: Scalopus aquaticus; assembly: GCA_004024925.1. Classification (NCBI taxonomy): domain Eukaryota; kingdom Metazoa; phylum Chordata; class Mammalia; order Eulipotyphla; family Talpidae; genus Scalopus; species Scalopus aquaticus. The sequence continues at coordinate 15,068 of PVIJ01016458.1, read as the reverse complement.
GGTGCTCTACTTCCAACACTAAGTCTCCTATTTATACAGAGTTAGTCTTTCCTTTGCTTCTAAGCATTTTCTGGGGAAAATGGAGATGAGATCAGCCCATTAGAAAATAACAACTAGGTTTAAATGTTATGCTTACTAGAGTTTAAAAGGACTTGTTTCATGAGCCATAGACCTCATTCAAATGAGAGACACTAGTGTGTCTATGGGCATCATGACAGCTCAGAGAGCTATCTGGTACCTTTAGACTACAGCACATCTATAAACATCGGTCTTTTTGGAGGGTGGAAGAGATACCAACAACAAAAGAAGCAATTTGCTGGCCCCTTCTAAAGGCCCAATATAAATAATCCTTCAATAACTAAATTTTAGATGAAGTGATTTGGGATACCTAAAGATGAAGCAAATGAGAGGGGAACAATGTGCATGGATAATATAAGGAAAGAAATATAATCTAAGTCTTAAAAATCTAAAAGTAAAATGCAATGCAGGTCAAGAAATACTGATCCATAAAAATACCAAAACATTAAAATTATATTTGAGATGAATTCCTTACTTTCAGAGATTTATAGCAATAAATGATAGACTGTAACAATTATGAAACAATAGTCATTTAAATATCACAAAAACTAAAAGCTGCAGGGCCTCCCTGGTGGCGCAACTATGAAGCTATCCAGAGCCATTGCAGCAGCACGAGTTCAATATCTGGCCAGTGAGCTTCCTACATGGTGCAGCAAGCCTCTCCTGTCTCGCCCACTGCTCCCCTCAGCAGTGTATTTCAGTCAATCTGCCTGTTATGCTCCACACTCTGTCTCTGGTGAATCCTCTCACTCCCCCACACCTCTGGTCTACACCCCAGCTTGTATGCATAAATAAAAAAAATCTTTAAAAAAAAAGACTAAAAGGTGGAGAAGCATTAAAAAAATGAGAACAAAGAAAAATAACTTTTTTACAAAAAGGAAAAAAATAGGCATTTGAGATGGCTTTATGCTTCAAACTCAATTTTCACCAGAATAAGTAGTAGTAAGAAGAGGAGACCACAGAGAAGAAACAGAGACACAGAGAAAGGTGGGGGTGGGGGGGGAATTCATATTCTGTCATTAGCTATAAATCTAGAAAAATATTAAGTACATTGAGAAAAGAAATGGAGATGGAATTGGAAAAACCAGTGGGGCCATATTGAGTAGGACAAGAGAGAAAGAGCAGTTTAGTATTAACTGGGTGAAGAAAAACCAATGACAAAAACAAAGTCAACAATCCAGTCAAAAAATGAGCAAAAGAGCTAATAAGACACTTCTCCAAAGAACAAAAGCAAATGGCCAACAGACATATGAAAAAATGTTCGACATCACTTATAATCAGGGAAATACAAATCAAAACCACAATGAGATACCACCAGACACCAGTGAGAATGGTGTGCATTAAAGAAAGAGGCAACAGCAAATGCTGGCAAGGATGTGGAGAAAAAGGAACTCTCCTACACTGCTGGTGGGAATGCAAACTGGTCCAACCACTATGGAAAGCTGTATGACCTTTCCTCAAACTGCTAAAAATGGAGCTTCCATATGACCTGGCAATACCACTTTTGGGACTCTACCCAAGAACACAAAAACATTAATCCGAAAAGATACATACACTCCCATGTTTATCTCAACACACTTCATAATAGCTAAGACATGGAAACAACCCAGATGCCTAAACATAGATGACTGGATCAAGAAGATGTAGTACATATATGCAATGGAATACTATTCAGCAATCAAAAAAGATAAATACATGCAATTCACAGCAACATGGATGAAACTAGAAGGGATCATGCTCAGTGAAATAAGCCAAAAGGAAAAAGAAAAATATTGAATGGTTTCACTTATAGCAGGAATATAGGGGAACCAAATAAAAGAGAGACATTCAACAAGAGTAGGGGAGGATAAGGGCTCAAAATGGGGGAGAAAAGAGTACAAGGGACTATGGTGATGGTTCACAGGTGAATTGGTGGTGGGAAACCTATGGGGAATACATAAATAATAATAACAATAAAAATAAAATAAAATAAAAACCTTTGTGATAAGCATTAAAAAAAAAGAAAAAAACAATGAAAGCCAGGTTTCTCGTTCTCTTGTGCTTCACAAAGATGGTGGGGAGACAATATGCATGATAATCAACTCCACTGGAAAGGGAGATAAGGGTTTTTTTGGCTGAGAACAATATCATTAGAATGTCCAGAGGAGAATCAGCTTCCATTCGAGTTATGTTTGTACCTACTCTTAGGAACTTTACAAATTCCTTGGACATGATTATTCTTGGTTTCCAGATTTGATTTTTTTTTAATTTATTTATTTATACATACAGCTGGGGTACAGGCCAGAGGTGTGGAGTGGCGAGAGGCTTCACCAGAGACAGATTGGGGAGCAGAATAGGCAGATCAGAAATACACTGCTGAGGAGAGCAGCAGGCGAGGCAGGAGAGGTCTGCCGCACCATGTGGGATTCTCCCCGGCCTGGCGTTGAACTCGCATCCCCGCTGCCGACAGCTCCACAGTGCAGCGCTTAACCACTGCGCCACCAGGGAGGCTCCAGATTTGATTTTTTAATGCTAAAATGTCAGCATCTGGAAACCCAAGGGGAAAGAATAAAAAGCACTATTTGTTCTTGCATATCAGATTTTACCTCACTTGCACGTGGTGTTCCCTGCAAGACAGAAATGGCAAATAATGGTGAAAAATATGTCTTTTCTCTATACTCATAGACAAAAAAGACTATATCAAGACATGGTACATCCATGGTATATGGCATAGGTGAAAAAGCAAATGTATTATTATGATTACATTGGCTGATACCTATCAGTTCTTCCCATAAAACTATTTTGAAAATGGAAGACATTCCATCCATGAATTTGGCCTCTATTTTCACCAAATTGACTGCTTATTCTGGACCTTTGTAAACATAGGCTGAAGCTCAGCACACTTTCATTACTTTTCCTGCCCAAACAACTCATCATTAGAATTCAGAAAAATGAATGCTGAATTGAACCTGAACATCTCCATTATAATGCAGCAAACATTTTCTATCTCTCCTTTTCATTTGAATATTGCATTTTTACCTGCTTCCAAATATTTTACACTGTATATTTGATCATACCTTCCTCTGGTTAGATATAGGAAGCTTAGTAGAGTGAATCTGAGATTATTAATATTTTTAGTTCAAATAAAATCACATTAAAGAAATCCTGGAATCATTTAAGATGAAACCAGTTTCTTATAGCTTGTTCCTTCAACACATTTTACTTATCAAAGGCGCCTGAACACTGAATATTACAGGTTACCTAGGAAACTTACAGTGACTACACTTAAAAACAACACAAAGCTCTCTAACTGAAGCAGAATGCCATTTTAAAAATTTCTATTTTGGGAATGGTAAAAGAAGTGATTAACAAGTAAATATTAGCACACGGAGAGTGTTCTATCTGGGCTGCCTTCTATTGCTACAACTGTGTTGCTCTTAAAATAAGTAACTAAAGAATATAATAATGGATCAAGAGCAATGATTTCTATTATTAGCTATAACACTTTTCATGAGATCTGACTTTGTGGTTCCTTAGAGATGTGATAATTTTTTAGCCTTTTTAGCATTTATTTATGTAGGATGACCATCCATATAACTTGTCTGGTATAATTCTGATTTTCCCTGAGATCCAGACAAAATTCTTAATGGTGCCCCATTTTACTTGAAAATTTTTTGAAGTATTTTTGATGAATTATATGGTTGCCTTAATGAAGTATCTATTACACATAAAATACACTGAGGAATACAGAATTTAGTTAGCACAATTAGTGCCTTCCAGGAGCTAAAGATCTACAATTTGATGGAAGAACAAAAAAGTAGTATTTTATATTATTTACAATATTCACTACAAAAATAATACAGTGATATTATAATATTCGTTATTACTAAAGTGACAAAATCAGCTATTTCAAAACCTTCCTGTCTAGTGTAAAAAAATATGCCAAAAAGACACTTCTCCAAAGCCCATAAACAGACATATCATATAGAAAGATAACAGGGGGTGGGGGTGGGGGTGGGGGAGGCAGGGGGAGGGAAGGAAAAGTGCACAAAATGGACTAGAAAAGAACACAAGGGACCATGGAGATGGATCACGGGTGAATTGGTGGTGGGCTACCCAAGGGGAATACAAAATGTAAAAGACATAAATAACAACAAAAATACATATTAAAAAAAAAGGATATACAGAAAATCATTATTATGATTCAGCAAGCTAATAGTAGATTGGTTAGCAACAACACCAAGGTCACTTTGCCTACTGTCCAATCCTAAATCTACCAACGAGAGATTGCTTCCAGGTTGGGATCTTGTAAGATACCCAGAGAACTTAAGTGTTTTCCGAAATCCAATTACCATGTTCATTATTACTGCCAGGCAAACTGATACAGCATTTTGGTATCTACCAGGTGTGATGCTCATACAGCTCAGCAAAAAGATGCTTGAAAAGGGCTTCTGAATATAGCAGGCTGTGATGATGATAATGATAATAATAATGATGTAGAATTGTGTTTCTTTCAATCTGTTTTCCTACTCTTTGTTAGTTAAAAACAAACCTGAATGATCCCCTGCCTGAGGTGGAAGAAGATATTATTCTTTCCTTTTCTCAACAACCCTTGTTACAGTAAATAAAAATCATACTTATATGCCTTGGTAGAGTGAAAAGATATTGTAGATTCAGATTTCACTTAAGTCACCTCTTAGTTCTGTGTGTTTAAGCCTGCAAGGTATTCTCAATTTATAATGAAGATTATAATAATCCTATAAAAAATGTTAGAGTGAAATGAAAGAAAAAAAATGATTTGTGCCTGACATGATGCCAGTCAAACCTGAACCCGAACGCCAGTTCTCAATCGTACAGAATCCCCAGAGTTCCCAGGTTAGCATTAGCAGTGAGGTGCTAGTAATGACCTGCTTTTAGCCACTTCTTAGTTTAAAACTATAGTTTTTAAACTCCAACATGTAACTGAATCAGCAGAATTTCTTATTAAAATACAGCTAATTTCACATACAGAATTGTGATTCTCTATGTCTGGAAGAGGTGCCAGAGCTTTTATCAATTTCTCACAAGCATCTGCCCACACATGATCACAGACCATGCATGCACAAGTGCAAGATAGAGGAAAAAAATGAAGCCTTGTCACAATCTCAAGGCTTATGTTTCACCTTAAAATATATAGCTAACCACTTAGCATCTCCTTCTGGGACATTCTACCAGCAAGTCTGTCCCAGAATGAATAATCTTAAATCTTAAAACTGTTGTCGCTTCTGTAGATGACTCTTCTACCTCAAAACATCAACATGCTGCTTCATCTCCAGTGGGAATGTGGCAAAAATTGAAATCTTCATATGTTGCTGATACAAATGTGTAAAACGGTGAAGCTGCTTTGCAAACCAGTTTGGTAATCCCTAAAGTTAAAAATGGAGTTACCATATAACTAGCAATTCCAACTCCTTGGTCTATCCCTATGAGTACTGTAAGTATATGTTCATGAAAAATGCTCAATTATTTTTTATTGATGTCTGTGATACACAGTAATTATTTACAATTTGTGTTTAAAACCATGCAATTTCAACAAAAAAACATTTAGAAGCATTGAAATAAATAGTTGAAGCAAGAAATTTTTTATGAAGAAAGTTTTAGTTTGCTCCTTCAACTTTTCTATATTTTCTACAAGAAAGCATATTATTTAAAAATGCCTCTGTAGGACATAAATGATTAGATATCACATTGAGCATATATCATTCACCACTCACCTCATTCTTCTCTATCTTCTCTTATCTGACTTCTGAAATTGTCCTTCTGCTAAGAATGTCCACTTATGCCAACTACATTACAGACATTCATGATACGGAGAAATTAAAGTAGGTTAAATGTAACTGCTTCCACAACTGTATTCTATCGATTCAACAAGACTTCCAACTCAATCTGTCAAAGCTCATCACCTTTGTACAGTACACATAAGTGAGATCCTTCAGAATGATGAGAACTTTATCTCAATCACTATGCCCTCAGGTATTTTTTCCTTCACAGCAATAAATGATGCATTCTTGTAAAATTAAAGGAAAAAAAAACAAAATTATTGTCACTATTTTAGGAAAGAAATTATACTAAGATTTGAATGCCATATGCTAAAGATATCTACAATCTATGTTTGCTTACAGGACTGTCAAGATTAATATAAGAGAATATCACCTGTTCCAATGGTTTCCATTCAAGATTTGGTTACAAAATATAAGAAACTATTCACTGCAACTGTATAACACTGTGTCTGAAAGGAAAGGAGGGAAAAATGGCACTAAGAGAGCCTATATATTTCCAGCAATAGAACTCAATCACATTTCTTACCTGGAACTACTCAACACTAACAATTTGTGTTATGTAAGTAGCATAATCCTCATTTTATATTGTGTTGAATAACTTCAGGCTATATAAAACTTAAGATATTGTGAGATTTCCCAACACAGTCGTGAGTTCTTTGAAAGTAAGGACCTCCCTATGCCATGCATAACAGTTGAAGCATAATATCTTTTATGGATCTAAATGACGGAAATTACAATAAAATGAGTCTTGGAGAGTTAAACACACAAAATTAATTGATAGAATAATTGAAATCTTCTAAAATATCTTTCCTATTTACTAAGTCAGTTTGATGTAGCGTTTATTTACTGTATAAAACAAACAATTTCATGAACAAGGAAAGAAAAATGGTATCTTTTTCCAATTGTGGGTAATCAGTCCTTCACATTTTTCTTTTAATCAACTGCCCTCATTCACACAGGACGTGGAGGAGTAAAAATTTGTACACAGATAATTTGGTTCTTGTATTTTTTCTTTCCTTCTTTTTTTTTAAAGATTTATTTATTTATGCAAACAAGCTGAGGTACAGGCCAGCGGTGTGGGGCGGCGAGAGGGTTCACCAGAGACAGAGTGGGGAGCAGAACAGGCAGATTGATGGAAATACACTGCTGAACGAGCAGTGGGCAAGGCAGGAGAGGTCTGGCGCACCACGTGGGAATCTCCCCAGCCCAGCGTCAAACTTGAACTCAAGTCACCCATCACCACTGCTGACAGCTCCACAGCGCAGCGCTTAACCATTGTGCCACCGGGGAGGCCAGTTCTTGTATTTTTCTACTGTCTTGTAAGTGCTTATTAGGCAATGCTGTATGCATTGATAATTACAGATTTTAATTTCTTAGAAATTTTAAAATTGTTTTTAAAGTAGTATTACTAGATTAGAGGCCAAAGATCACTTACCACTGAATAATACAATGTAAGAATTTGAGCATTAACAACATACTGTGCAGACTGAGAAAATAAATGTTTAATATGCAGTAAAGATCAATTCCTATGAAAAATATGAAAATGGTTAATATGAAAAATTTGAATGGTCAAAGATTATCATTCTCATACAGCTTTGGAATATATAATGAACACTAGATATATATTTTGTATATATGTCTATTTTATATATCTACATATGGATACATCTGTTCGTGGATTCTGAAGAACTAAATTCTCGCAATATTTAATAACAAGTAGTTTACACATTTGAGAAGCTTAAAAAAGTCACATTGACTTTAACATTTTCATATGTAAACACATCTCCTTTACATGCTCACATAATTGTGAAAATTAGATGATACATGACATGAGAAAAAAATGTTATAAACTTTAAAGTGCTGTGCACATGGTGGAATTTATTACCTAATGCCTCATTATATAACTATGATCACGGTATCACAGTGTCATCATCCCAACTGAATTGAACTGAAGAATGCTGGGCCCCATTCCAGACCAAATGAGCCATCACATGCATTTTAATAATCTTATTGTACAATTTTAGGGATGTGTGAATATCCCAATTTTGGATGTGAAAATTCAGTGAATCTATGACCACTTATTTACACAGATACATATTTGATGTTAATCTTTTATATTCCTACTAGTAATACCTCTAAAAATCAAGAGTGTATTGATTTATGTATTTTTTAAATTTAGGTTTTTGCAGCAAATATTTTTGGGCAAGGATTGCCTTCAAATATTTAGTTTATGAACTAACAAAGAAATATGTAAAACAAACCTTGAGAAATGATGATAATATAATATATATAATAATATATGTAATATATATATAATAATATAAACTGGCAAGAATTAGAGAAAAAAAATGCTTTTGATGTAGTGCTAGTAATTTCAATGCTCCTGGATAAAAGATTTCTCATAATAGAAAACAAAAAAGTTGTTTTTTAATATTCTTAAGTGCTTACAGTTAATTTTGATGAGTTCCTATGTCAAACAGACCTGTAATTGCAGGTGGGAAAAAAAAAAATTCTTCGTTTTTATCCCTTTAGTTTTTACTACCATAAGGATTAAAGCCTCAATGTAAAATTGTAAAAGGACAGGAGGCCACCCTGAAGTGCAAGGAATGACAAATCCTATTAATTCAGTATATCAGGAAAGATGACCCCTCAAGTTGTGGAAATATAGAGGAAAAAATAAAGACAGCAGATATAGTCTGAGAATTTTCAATGTGAGAAATTAAAACTTTAATAAAAATAAGCACTTTAAGCTAAGGATGACCTACTTAAGAAAATCATTTACTTTTCTAATCTTTAAGCACCTGAATTAAACAGTTTAGACTTACAGTCTCTAGACATTGCTAAATTTGATTAAATGTGAAATACTGGAAGTTCACCTGGAATGATATCCTTGATTAATTTTATCTTTGAAGGGAAAATCCCCACTGTTTTCTCTGGCCTTAGCAATTATCTCTGACAGAATTCTAAATTCTTCTCTTTATTTTAAATGCTGTCGATATATTATTGATGCCGGTTTCAGTCGTGCTGAACAAACCTTGAAATGCATGGAAAATCTGAAAATGGCTATTTGGACAGGTGACAAGCCCTCCTTTTACTAAACTAATATTTAAAAAGCAAGAATCATAGCCCATTAATGGCAGTGAGAGAATATAAGAATTCGAGTTACGAGGTTCTCTGCATAACTCAAAATACTTTAAATTCACATTTGCATGTATTTAAGTTATAAATTAAACTTGTCATAGTGAAAAGAGACACATGTAAAACTAGAAACCCAACCATACAGCAAGCTTAGATTAACCATCTTCATATAATATAAACTATCGACCAGCAGAAAAGAGACTAAACTCTGTACTGTCTACTACTTATGATATGTAGAGCTAATTCCTTTGATGGACTTCCAGATTCGTCACATTGCTCAAGGCCTCAGACATAATGAATTCTCAACAAACAAATAAATAAATTGAATCAGTTGAAATAAATTCTGAAAGTGCTCCATTATATCTCTAGTATTCAATAACATATCAAGCACACCTCTTTTTTTTATTCCCCTTGTGACTTACATTCACGGGGCCTGTCTTGGAAATCAAGGCTTTAAGATGCACGGCTGCCCCCTCCCACTTCATTGAAGGCAATGGATGAGGAATAAGTTTATCTCTATGTATTTGCCCTGGTTGTTTCTCTGATGATCTCTATCTCCTGGAGTGAGTCCTTTTTTTTCCCCATGTCTCAATTTGTTACCTATAACATGTAATGACTGGACTAAAATAGAGGTCTCACTAAACAGGAAGACTTTAGTTGTGTTATTTGATGAACATAGCATCCCAACAGAACTGTAAATAGAGGCGCAGAGCATGAGTGAGTTATCTCTCGCAGGGGACAGAGCTGGGAAAGGAGCCGAGGTCTTTCTGCTACAAGTGCATTGCTCTTTCTATGCTCTCACAGGTTCTCAAAGGTTCTTTACAGTTCCAAAGTTTACTCTGACTCAGTGAAATCCTTTGGTCATTCCACATCTAATCCTCTGGAAAACATTAGCAATGGAGATCTTTGGATAGTGCTGGGATGCCAGATGCTCATGTAGAATCAAGCCTATGTTAATCCAAGTCTCTCAAATCTTATGGGAAGTAAATTCTCCACCAACAGTACACTACTGGGCAGTCTATCATCCTGGAAAACACAGAGGTTTTAGAACCTATATATCAAATTTCCAGTCCCAAAGAATGAGCTAATTCAGTGCAGAACTTTTCAGTCTTTGTATTTGCTAAATGACATAATGATCATGCTACAGCACCTAGAAATGTGCCTGGTTTAACGTATCAATCAAGCACAATAAATATCCATGGAATTTATAAAATGCTAGCTCTTTGCTATTGTCTATTTTGATTGTTTACAGATTTAAACACTCACACTTTGTAACAATATCAAAATTATTGTAGTATAAAAAACACACACAAATGGACTCATTTGTTTGCATTTACTATCTCAGAACTACTGATCTCAGTTGATTTATTCTTCCATCCATGGAACTAACTATAAGTCCCTCAACACCGATGCTAAATTTTAGTGAAAAACCTGATGATGAGAGAAATTACTGCAACTCAGTCTGCTCTTTTTATACCAATTTGAGGCAAAATCATTAGTTAACGTGTAGTTTAGCCTATCAAGTGCTCTCCAAGTGTGTGATAGACTGTTCATCCTGCTAACTGTGTAACTTGAGGCACAAGAAAGTTTGACATTAAGAAGTCCCATCTGGGGGATTAGTGGGATGCAGGAAAAGGAATGGCAAGGGAGTAATATTTGACAATAAGTGTGTTGGGGTGGAGAGCTCAGAAATAACACAGTCTTACATGAAAGTTCAAGATACGGCTATATTGGTAAAACAGAACTCAACAAAGAAATGTGTCTAATAATTTATCATAAACCTTGTAAAAGTTAAATCCCTACCCTATGGAAATCCATTAGTGTGCTGAAGGCTCAGAGGAAATAAGGAAAAACAGATGCTTTCATGCCTGATTTTTCCATATGTTAGTTATTTAATAGACAATCAATGAGTGATGAATCCTATATATAATTACCATATATTTGACAGATTTTTGGATTTTTTTCTAGCCTAGCATTGAAAATAATTTTCATTCAAAATATATAAGTGAAATAAATATTAGGGCATGGCTATAATGATTACCTGGTTTTATAATATCTTACATCTACTAAGGAATACTGATTTTGAACTGAATTAAGATGTATTTGTAATGATAAAATAATTTCTCTCTGAAAACTAATTGAAAAATTTTACACGCTACACATAAAGATGGCAATAAACAATGGTAAGTATTAACTGAGTGCCAACTACATGCAAAATATTATACTAGGAATTGCAAGAGACAAAAAGACATATCAAAAATATTTGCTATTTCAAGGTGATTGGAATTCAGTAAAATAGATGACCTAGTACACAATCACTATATCACACAACTTCCCATTTCAATCTATCTGGATCCTATTCACTCCTAGTTTCCCATGTCCTAATCCTTCAAGGTTCATCTTAAATTCTAGGAAAAGCTTAGCCTGATGTTTTGTCAGGAAAAAAAAAAAAATCTCTCTCCAATTTCTCAGACCTCCTTATCTCTACTTTATAAATATTACTTATAATTTTCTCATTTTATGATATTATCATTATGCTCTTGGTCACAAAAAGGACATATCTTTTATTTTTTAAGATATATCCTTTTAAAGCAACTAGCCTCAAGGATTAAAAAAAGGATCCTTCATAGCTGTCAGGAAATAAGAACAAGTCGACTACCACTGGGAAAAAAAAGCTCACCTTAGATATTTCCACAGCAACATTCAGTTCTAGAAGACAGTGCACACAAAATCTTCACAGGAAGAAAATAATAACCTAAGTTTTTTAATATCCAGCAATGTGTTGTTCACATACAAACACCACAATTTTTAACATGCAAGAATTTAGGGGCTATTGTTCCAGGAGTACTTCTTGAGGAAGAATTTCACCCAAATAAGAGGTATTTTTGGAAAGATAAACAAAAAGATCTGAAAAGTACTGAAAGCTGAATATACTTATTTGTGGAAGAAGACATGAACAGAAGCAAAGACTAAAGAGACAAAAGGGAATGTAAGTGTTAATGCCCTAACCATGGGAGGGAGAGCAAATAAATGGCACTGTTCTCACTTATAAACCCAGAGTTGAAGAATATTTTCAATATTCAAAGTAAGTAAAGGGGCATAACTATATTTAACAGCTCATACTGAGATACACATTATGATTTTACTCAGATGTGATATATAGAGAAACCAAACAAATTAACTAAATAAAACAAAAATAGACCTTCAGACTATAAGACTTGATTAGTGGTAACCAGATGGAAAGATGAAGGGGTGAGTTAATTGGGTAAAAGGGGTCAACTGTAAGGTCAAGAGTAGAATGACAGAATTGGGCTTTTAGTGGTGGACTTAATATAAACATAGATTTTTAATGATGCATACCTAACACTTTAAGTAGGAAAAAAGTAAAATACTAAGAAATGTTATATAATTTACTAAAGTCAGGCGGAGGAATAGAAAAAGGGAATATATAAAGAACAGAAACATAAGAATTCTACCGTATAATAAATTCCATTTTGTAATCAATCTTTATAGTGTAGAGCCAAATACTGTTATAAAAAATTGGAAGACTGAAAGTATTTAAAACATAAAAGTTTTACAGGCCAACACCAATTTCCCAATTAATAGAAGCAAACACACCACACACACACACACACACACACACACACACACACACACACAAGCACATAAAAAGGCAGATAACAATAAAAACTAAAAATACATCTTCTTTACTAATGGCCATAGAACAGTCTTAAAAACCAAGTTATTTATCAGTACACACAAAATATAAATAAAATTAAAACAGAAGAAAAAAGGTTACATTATCTTAGAACTAAGAAATTAACTAGGAAAGCAGAAAAAAATCTGTTATTTTAATGTTTTAAGTATATCTTTAGTCTAAAAAAAATCAATACCAAAATCATACAATATTTAGAAACCAATAATAAAAATATAACACATCAGAGTCTATGGGAAATAGCTGAGATGAAACAATGGGCAAAGAATTAAGTCACTGCTTTACATATTTATATTAGAAAGACAAATGTATTAAGCATCCATCTTGAGAACATCACTAAAAGATTAACAAAACCTAAAGAAAGCAGAATGATAGGATTAGTAAATAAAGGTAGAGGGTTTTTTTTTTTTTTTGAAAAGTAACAAAAGCAGATTCTTTGCAAAAGAAAATATAAAAACTGTTGGAGCACAATTTAATAAGGTGAAAACTGAAGCCCCCACTCCTGGCAGCAGGCAGGTATGGGAAGCTTGAATAGATAAGGGAAATTATAAGGTTGCCTAAGGGACAAGGGATAAGGGTGACCACCATAACCAGAAAAAGCAGCCCAGCTCCAGGGATGCAGAAACAGAGGCCAACACATTTCTGTGTCAAAGGTCAGCAGCCAAGACTAGACATCCAAGCAGATAACTGGTGCAAACTAGCATCCCAATTTAGAAAGCCTGCAAAAACAGTATAAAAGAGAGCCTCAAATCCTTCCTGTATAGGTTTCTCCCCTTACTGGCTGCTCCTCCTTCAGTGTTATTTCAATAAATCCACATTTTCTGTTCTCTACTCCATCTCTGGTAAATTCTTTCACCCCCACAACTTCAACCTCACCACAACATATCTCCCCAGCTACAAATACTTGAATATATAATATGTTTAGCTTCAAGGATTTGCTGCCCTTTGTGGTGAGAGAGGATGATTCTTTGTTATAGGTGTTGCCCTATCCACTATGTTTAGCCACATAGCTGGCCTTTACCTACTAGAGCCAGGAGTTACTCCCAGCCTGTGCCCTGCCATCACAAGCAAATACTATGGATATTGCCATTTGTCTACTGGGCAAATGGGTGTTAAAACTGCCCCAATGGAAACCACTGAACCTATCCAATCAAAAGTAAAGGGAAAACACATAAATACTTAATATAAGAAATAATAAGGAATCAATGATCTGTAAGAAAAAATAAAAGACTCAAGAGAACATTTAAATCAAATGCAGTTAATATTAAGCTTGGATAAGATAATACTATAGCAAAATAAAAGTCACAAAATTAGGATATATAACACACAGATTACCAAAGGAAAATAATTGTCAAAATACAACCATCTAAAAAATTCAGCCCTGCTATTTAAACACTGCCCATTCTCTGTATATACTTGGAGATATAATTCAATAAGTGAGAAAAACCCAGGCCTGCACCCCAGCTCTTGTATGCATAAATAAGTAAATCTTTGGGAAAAAAAGGAAAAAAAAAAAAACTCAGAAGAAAATATTAAGGAAATAAAATCATGCTATTATTTAGAGGCTACTGCAGGTATATAATTGAGTACTTTAAAAAAGTGAATTTTACTGAACAACTACTGAAAACAATGAGAGATTTAAGAAGTTGGTTCAGCATAAAATTAATTACAGAAATAATTTTCCTACATGTATGCAAATAACTTATAGGAGATCATGGGGAAATAACACAAAACACCTAGGAATAATACTGAGAGTAAATTTTAAGGATCTATATTATGAAAATACTAAAAATGTTTCTGAGGGAAACAAATACCACCAGGTACTTAAATAAACAGAACCAACCTCATAAGATGTTAACAAACCCTAAGGCAATCTGTAAATAAAATACCACAGATAATTTGAGAGAATTGGAAATGCTTATTCTGTATTCATACAGAAAAATAAACCATAAAGAACAGCAAGATCAAGAAAAATAAGAGCATTAGGGGGAAAAGGAGAGGTTGACTATTGATATTAAAAATAATGTAAAACTATAATGATTAAATGAGTGATACTGGGACTTGAAGAGACAACAATGAGACACTCTAGAAACAGAAATTCAAATAAGTAAAACATGTATTTATCTAAAGTGGCTCTTTAAATATTAGGAGAAGTCATGAAGACAAAACCAACAGAAGAAAGACCAGGAAACACAGAATAAGGTAAGAAGTAGAACCATAAAAGAGTAAACAAACAAGTAAAAAATATGGATGACAGTATATCAATATTAACTCTAAATGTAAATGGACTAAACACACCAATTAAAAGACACATCATAGCAAGATGGATCAAAAAACAG